>JAVSCE010004179.1:185000-258105 GCA_032199065.1 Smutsia gigantea | reverse complement strand
GGGACAGGACAGGAGAGGGGAAGGGAGGACAGAGGACAGGAGAGGGGAAGGGGGACAGAGGACTGGAGAGGGATAGGGGGGACAGGAGAGGGAAAGGGGGGACAGGACAGAAGAGGGAAAAGGGGACTCATGACTGAAGAGGGGAAGGGGTGACAGAGGACTGGAGAGGGGAAGGGGGGACAGGAAAGGAGAGGGGAAGGGAGGACAGAGGACAGGAGAGGGAAAGGGAAGACAGAGGACAGGAAGGGAGGAGGAGACTGACTTACTTTGCATTTAACAGGAAGTTGCTCCAACTGGTTTAAACCAAAAAGAGGCATTTATGACAAGGTCACAGGGATATTTCATGGAATCCATGACAGCAGCCAGGATGGAGAGAAGAATGGAACCAGGAGAGCTGGTTAGAGCCAGCAATTAATCCTTTGTCTCTTCCCTCCCTGAGACCCCTGAACTCTCCTCTCTGCCTCTCCCTCCACATCTTTCTTTCCTTTCTCCTCCGCAGAGAGCTATCCCCGCAGCCACCGGGATTAGCTATCCCCAGTTTAAAAGACCAGCAGAAACTAACTAGTAGTCCTGAATCCAGTTCCAAAAACCTGGTATGACTGTCCTCTTAGTGCAGGGTCCCACCAGCTTCTATCAGCTATGGGCCGGTGGGTGGAGCCAGAAGGTATAAATATGGCTCCTGACCGTGACTTCTGTGGCTGGGAGGACAGCTTTGGAGAGCAGATGTCATGCTGGGCAGGTTGCTCAGGAGTTACAGAGTACACCAGCCCTGTCAAGAGCCATGGAACCCTATCAGGAGGGAAAGACCTGAAGAACTGGGGCTGTTTCAGTCTTGAGAAGCCAAGTTCCCAGTGGCTATGAGAATGGTCTTCCAAAGCTGAAGAGGTTCCTGCAGACTTGTTTGTGACTCTGTAGGTGACAAGGTGGCTTCCAGTACAGGAAGGAGAACATCTGCTGCAAGGGGCTATTCTGTGAGCAAGGGGGCTCCCAAGGATATGCGGGGTGGAGCACAGGCCTGTTATCCACTTAGTAGGAGGTCGACTTCTACTTAGTAGAAGCAAGGACTCCAGCACTGAGGGAACCCATTTAGATGATCTCAAAGGCTAAGATTCTGGACTAATTCCTCTTTGTCACCCCACCCCTTCTGTCTCCCCTCTTGTGGTTTATCTCGTCATAATCTATGTCAGGGCTCTTATTCCAGTGAGCCTCAGGAGGTCCAGGAATGTCCTAAAATGGGATGCAAAATTATGGGATTAGTTGGGACAGTAGAACCTGTACGTAGATTTTTCTAGAGAGAAGCTCAGTGATAACAGTGAAATAGAGAAATAGAGATGAAAGTAGGATAAGGAAGTAGAAAAAGGAGAAACCAGATATATTTAAAAAAAAAAAACAGTAGGATCCACAAGCTGCTATGATTAAATTTCGTTTGATTTTGAGCTTCCCGGCAGCCAGAGAAACCTGACTATATCATTTGTATGACTATAAGAAGCAGCAGTTCCTTAAGAGAAATGAGGCTGTCTCTAACACTGACTTCTATAAGAAATTTCTCACCAAGCAAAAATATCACAAAAGTAAATATAAGAAGGATGGTAATAATGCTATTTATTCACAATCACTTTGCGGCAGGCACCAAGCTACATTGTATGTATAATTTCATTCAGTCCTGACAATAATCCATTGAGTAATAACCATTATTAAGCTCAACTGACTGGGGAGGAAAGTGAGGCACAGAGAGGTCAAGAGACTGGCTCACATTCTCATAAGTGGTAGGAATGGTGGAGAAGCACCTGCGTGATGCCTGTGGACTACAAGACCACACTCTTATCCACTGTAAATAACACAGATCGTTAAAAAGAAAAGAAAAGTTGAGAAGGGAATAAAAAACATGTCAACTGTACCTCAAGCAGCTCTGTATCTAGTTGGTAAGAAATACAGAGCAAAAGCTTAGACATAATAACAGGTGTTGCCATTTTTGAGAACCTATCATAGGCCAGGCTTTATTTTAGGTGCTTTATACATGTTATCACTTTTGGTTTACCAAATAACCCTAAGAGGCATATATTATTACCTTCCTGTTTTTTGAAGACTAGTTCTAACTGGGTGAAGTCTAAACTTCATGCCTGGCTTTCAAAGTCCTGCATAATCTGGCCTTTTCCTATCTGATGTAAGTGTCCCAAAGGAGGGAGCCGTCCCAAGTGAAAAGCACGGAACCCCAGACATTTCTCACTGTGGGACCTTGTGTGAATTCCTTGACCTCTCTGCGGAAGCGTCAGTTTCCTCATCTGTAAAAGTGGGATAATGATAACTAGTTTTCAGGGTTGTTAAAAGAACAGATTTGAGAATAAGAATGTATTATCGAGGGGATGACCGTCTGAAGTCTTGTGGGGCTGAGGGAATGATCTATATTTTCATTTCTATAGCCAATAGACATTTACTAAGCCTGGATGTGCTGGTTCCTGTGTTGTGCCTCAGAGGTCCACAATGAGTGGGACATGTCCACCCTTCAGGAACTCAGTCTACTGGGGGTGGGTGACTGTTTAAATAATAACAGTGCATGACTAGTGATTAGTGAGTAGTGATGAAGGTCTGGAATAGACTTGCAGAAGTGTGATTTTTTTTTTAGAGAGAGATTATATGAGCAAGACTTTATTGGAAAAGCTGGCAGGAGTTGATATCTGTAAATTGAGGGGTGATGGAGAAAAGTCTGGGCGATGGAACTTGTCTCAGATGGGAAAGTCAGTTGGGGACACTGATATGGTTTGGGACATCTTGAGTCTGAGTTGATCGTGAGACATCTACGTAAAAAATATCCAGTTGGCAATGACACAGACTGGCATTAAGCTGTGAGGAAAGAGCAGGAGATCTAAATTTAGGAATAAGAAGGAATGATGTGATTATTGTAACCATAAAAATGTTGAGCTTTCTGAAGCACTGAATTAAAACATAGGAGGAAGAAGGCAATCACACAGCCTTGTAGCCATGAGGAGAAGGAAGGGCTAACAGAGGAAAGGGAATAGTCAGAGACACCAGAGAGAAGAGAGGCTGTTCAGAATAGTATTAAAAACCCAGAAATCATTGACAGAGAGAGAGTTAAGAACCACAGTACCACCTAAAAAGTTTTTAAAAAATGGTATTAAAAAAAGTAAATTTTCTTCAGCAACAAATCAGAGAGAGCAATCAGTAAAGAAAAAAGCCAAGTTGTAGAGGGTTATGGAAGCTGCAAGTAAAGCTAAAAATGGAGCGAGTTGGCATAAATTGCTCACCTGAGAAATTCTGCATGAACGAAATGAGAGACACAAAACAGTGGGTAAATGGGCCATTAGGGCCCGCCAAATGGCTCTTTCCAACTGGGAGAAATCTCCTCTGAGAATGAAGCTAAGCATGAGAGATGTTTTGATATGGGGTATGGGAATGTGCTAGAACTTGCACCAGGTGGGCTGGCTGTCTTCTCATACAAGATTAAATCCCAGAGCTTCTGACTGAAGCAGATGAAGAAAGGATATTCTTAATTCTGAGCAACAAGTTGAACCTTGACAGTATGAACTTTGGAGGCTAAATCTTCAGTCCTGTGTCTCTGTAGCAGGACAGCAAGAACAGAGGGAGACAGGGAGGGGTAGTAGCCTGGGTTTAGGGTTGACACTTGTCTGAAGCATAAATGAGAATCTGGAGTGTGGCCCAGGTTAGGTGTCTAGCCTGGAGGGCGAGGGTTGGGGTGGGAATGTGTGCCGTCAACAAAATGAACTGGGTGAAGAAAGGCTGAAGGTACTGGTTTAAGTGGGGTTTAGAAGAAGTGGGGGAAATGACAGGTTTACTTACTTTCTGGGGCTGCCTTAACAAATTACTACAAACTTGCTTAATACAACAGAAATCTATTCTATCACAGTTCTGAAGCCAGAAGTCTGGAATCAATATATTGGCAGGGTTGTGAAGCTTTCCCTGCTGTTCCACTTTCTGGTGAACTCAGGCATTCTTTGGCTTGTGACTGCATAACTCCACTCTCTGCCTCTGTCTTCATATGGTCTCCTCTGTGTGTCCCAGTCCTCCTCCACCTTCCTTTCTTTTATTACAGATACCTGTCACTGGGGTTGGGCCCACATGAGTGATCCAGAATGATTTCATCCTGAGATCCTTACGTTAGTTACAACTGCAAACACTTTTCCCAATCAAGCTTGCATTCACAGGTTGCAGATGGACATATCTTTTGGGGGGCCACTATTCAGCACACTCCAACAGGTCAGGAGATTGTGATTAGAAACAGGAGCCCATCTGAAGGGAAGCAGAGGTGCACCAGTGTCCCTGCATATGGCTTTGCTGGTATATGGCAGGTGTGTTGGTGGGAGGCATACCAGGGTCAGAAAGGGCAAGTTGGGGGGATGGAAATCATGATATTAATCGTTGTGATGGTTGATCTTAGGGATTAGCTTCCTCAAGGAGGACGGATATAATGGGATAGAAGAACTGCCTGGGCAGCTGCAGTATTTCTATAACCGCAATGAACTCTGGAGGTCTGTTGCCAAAGGTTGGTAGAGACCAATTACCAAGACTTTAAATATTGGTGAGACTACCCATGGTTTGTGTAACCTGAGGAGTAAGCCTCTCTTTCTCAATCTCTTGCTTTTTCCTAAAGTAATCTTCAAGCCAATGGAAGACAGGCCAACCAGATTTCAAAATTTTTACCCTTTCCCTTTTTAAAAACCAAGATGATATTTTTCTCTTTTACATTTTTGGAATTATTTTCTTTCAGGCCGTCTTGCTTGCATGAGGGCAGGAACGATTTCTCTCTTGCTCATTTTTGTATCTGCAGAGTCCAGCAAAGAGCTCCATCAGCAGGTGTTTGTCAAATGAATGAATGGATGAATCAATGAATGCATGACTGAAATTGCATTATCCTAGTTTCATATGCATCAAATCCCATGCAGGGCTACCTTTTAGCAAGTGTTGAAGATCTGGTACTGGGCTCACCCGATCTATGTCCCGTCCTTGAATTCCTACCCCAATACGGATAATAGCTCAGTGCCTTGTCAATAAGTACAGCATGGTCCATCCACTGCTGATGAACTCTTAACAAGCCATCTGAGCAGAGGTGCTTATGTGAAGGTGACACTTGTTCCCACCAATGTCATCTAAGGAAATACCCATCTTCCCTTAAGTGTCTTTCCTCCCTGCCTTCACATATCAGTGCACTATAAATGATGAGAAGGAGGGTTTGTAAATCAAGAAAAGGGCCCTGTTTTCAAGCACTCCTTAATTAGGTAGGATGGATACAGCATCCTCGTTCATTTGGACAGGACAGTGGGGAACTGTTCTGTCTCCTGGATGTCCCCACCTGGGTCCTGCAGTGTTCCTGGGGTGATTGCTCTTTGTAAGGTGTTTATGACTCCTAAGCTTCTTCACCCTCACGCCAAGACTGAGAGGAACATCATGCAGGTTGAGCCTGCTACTGGGCTTCATGGAAAGGTTTGGAAATTCAACATGGAATTACATTTTCCGTTTATTTAGTTATTATACTGCCCCTTGTTCTAAAAACAATCCAAGGTTCCTGTAAGATTATATAAATTAGGTCTGGAAAAAAAATTATAGATGAGAAAAAAGGAAGTAGGATTTGAACTTAAACTGAACCAGGAATAAGACTGTAACACAGCAATGTATACTGTGAAGTTCTATTAGCTCACCATGGGTGGGTTCATATTTGGTTCTGAGCATTCTAACCACCAGTGCAAAAAGGGAGATGTGGTCAGTTACACAACTTACGGCATCCATGAGGCAGCATGCCCACAGGTGAAATGCTTAGGAAAATCTTGATTAATCCTGCCCTGAGAGCAGACAGGAATTTCTCCCACGGTTCCTCAAAAGGAGGGCACTCTCTGATGACATAAAGAACATGCCAGTAAAATCCCGGCACACACAATGCCTTCTGCAGCGGACCATTCTGAAGTGGAAACTTGGCGCATCAACAGCCCACCAAAGATGAAGACAAAAAAGTAATTCTTTGTGGATCAACACCAAGCAGCCAATTCGATGCTCGGGAAACAACTTTAGAGAACTTTGTCGGGTGTGAAATGTAGCCAGAAGCAAGGTCCTATACCTTCAGGTCCTAATCCTTGGCTCTGTTACCAGGTGGGATGGTGATAAGAGCTGAGGCTTTCAATCCAAATCAAAGTGAGTTTGAATCACCACCTAATTAGCTGTGTGCTCTTGAGGGATCTACACTTCAGTTTACTCATCTATACAATGGGCACTAATATGATCCCTTTCGTGGAGATTGTTGTGAGTCCGAAGGGCAATGCAGATGCAGTGCCCAGCATAATGTCTAGAACAAAACAAGTGCGTAGCAAAAAGCAAATACTAAGCTTTCTGTTGTTACCTTGGGCTGTGGATTTACCCTGGGCAAAGTACGTTTCTTGGCTTTGGTTTCCTCATCAGAAACTAACAGTGTTAGAGAACAGGTATTGCCTAAATCCCTTTCCATTTCTAGCATTCTATTTTATGATTCCATAACATTTAAAATATAACTTTTAAATATCAAAAAACATGAATACTAAAATTATGTTGTTGCTTTTGTACCAGTCCTCTCCATTTTAGTAACAGTCAATATCTACATGTGTTCTCAGACCTACTATGAAACAATTCCTTATTGTATGATCTAAAAACAAGAAAGAGAATTTGGTGGGAAAGTCTTAAGTGCAGGTAACTAGCACACTCCTTCAGTGCCTCCCCATTGCCTCCCATCTCGGCAGAGACCAGGAGGCCCTGCTGCATGCAGCTGCTGCCCACAACCCTCCCGACTCCCCACAACCTCCATCACTGCTGCCGCTAGTCCAGATCCACACAGTTTTCTTAAACTGTGATTTATCCAGACCAATGCTTCTGCTTCAAATGATTCATCCGCCGTTCCCAACTGGCTTTCAGAAATCCACATGAAGAAATTTCTAGTTGGCTAATACTAACTCCTATCTTATTTTTATTGAACCAATTGGCAGTATTTATGGAAAGCCACATCAATTTGCTCCTGGGATGTGCAAGGAGCCTAAAACCTCACTCAGGAGAGGGGGACAGCAAGACTACAAACCACCAGGGAAGGGTTCAGGAAGCTGAAACCCAGTGCCAGCTTGTGAAGTGCAGATTAGAATGTAAATTCATCTGAGGAGGGGAGGGGTCAGGTCAGACATCATTGAGGAGGGTGACCCTGAACCTAGTCTGGAAGCAGATCAGGTAGGCAGCCCCGCAAAATACGGGCAAAACTTTAGATGCAAAAGAAGGAGCCCAAAAACCAAAAGAGGAGACAATTTAACTAACTATGAAAAAGGCAACAGAGCTGTCAGAAAAAAAAATGGATTCACTATCTAAATTGTGAAATATAAATTTCAGTTCTAATCATTCTGCTACTGCTACACATTTTTTATTGGGATAGAAAACATAAGCAAAGAAGTGCTATCTCATGAAGCCATCACCCACTATCATGTCCAAGTTATTAAAGCCTTTTCATAACAATTTTAATGGCCACAGCATGCATTGTCTTTTCAGAATTATCAAAAGTCCAAGTGCCAAGGAGCCTGCCTAGGCACTGGTGACCCAGTGGAGAACAAGGGGAACACGTTCGGAGAAAACCCTGCAAGATCTGACCTCTGAGACCCTGCTGAGACCCTGCTGACAGCCCCTCACTGTCCTCCAGACACACCAGTCTTCTTGCTGCTCTCCAACCCCCCAGGTGCAGGCCCACCCCCACTGTGCTGTTCCCTTACATGTGCCTGCATGGCTCCTGCCCTGCCCTCCTCCAGAGTTTTGCTAAGGTGTCATTTGATTATAGCAGCGTCTCCTGTCATTCTTTCCCCCTGTCCATGCTTAATTTTTCTCCAGAAGACTAATTATCATCTAATTCACTGTGTGTCCTGTTTACCTGTTTATTGTCTGGGCCCTTCCATTGGGACGAAAGCCCCAAGAGGACAGGGATTTTTGTGCTTGTCACTTGTATTGAAGAGTTTGTGTTAAAATTCTCTTGTGTTGAAGAATTTGCATAACACTAATTAGGATTAAAGAGTGCCTGGCACCTAGTAGGTGCCTAATAAACATTAATTGAAGGGTGATTCTTTGAAGAATTTTCAAATTCTCCCAAATTATAGAGTCCAGAAAATCTTCCTAAAGTCTTAGAGAAATAATTCCTAGTGCCATAGGGACTTGGAGTGTGAGAAGACACCTATGACATGAAGAGGTCCATTGGGACAATCTGATTCAGGGAGTGAGAATGCTCTGTCAGCCGTTGGGACCAGCCTGGGACCTTCTCCAAGTCGTAGTGATCAAGAAGTCAAATCTTTAAACTGACTATAGGCCTGCTGGGTGCAGAGACTCCGCTCAAAATCTTCCCTGATTTTTCACATGTCACCAATTGCATTCCATTTCCAGACTCTTGCCTCTACATGCCAGCATCCAAGCCTGCTGTAGCCATGTACCAACAGCTAGGCATTGATGCTGGAATTTGGAAGTAGACATGGGGTGGAGGTGTGAGGATAAAGGAGTGGCCACTGGGGTACCTCCAAACTCCATTCTACCATTGTGGTTTGGAAGGTGAGCAAGTGACAAGGCCCTCAGTTCTCATTCATAGCCGACCCCATGACCTAGGGAAATATACTTGGCTTCTTCACGACACTTCCCTGAATGAGAAGATAATCAATAATATTCCCTGATTCAAAGCAGAGATTCTTAACCTGACATTCATGTTTTGGTGGTCTGGGAAGATCATGATATTAGACTTTGCCATTTTGTCAAAAATGGTCTAATAGCAGCAGTTCCATATGACTAATAAGAAAATCAGAAACTACAGTTTAGGTAACACTGTTGTCCAGGTGAGTGGGCATTTCAGCCATAGTCCAGTGGTTCATTGGCTCATGCTTTAATTCTACAATTGGGCTAAGCTCACAGGAGGCGATAACTACTAACATTTATCAAGTGTGGGAAGCACTTTCTCTAATACCATCTTATTTGATCCTAAAGTGGACAGTTATCTCCTGCATTCATCTTAGAGTCAACTGACGTATATTGGTACCTTCTAGCCCAGGGAATAGTCATAAAACTGCAGCCCATGGGCCAAATCCAGCTGTGCCTGTTTTTGTATAGCCCAGAAGCCAAGAATGCATTTCACATATTTAGAGAGTTGTAAACACACACACACACACACACACACAGAAAGACTCTACATGACAGAGACCCAATGTGACCCACAAAGCCTAAAATACTTACTATCTGGCCCTTTACAGACAAAGTTTGCCGACCCCTTGTTCTAGATGCCAGGCACTCTCCATACACTCACAGCACAGTAAGAATGGGAAGGCCCTTTAACTTTCAGGCATGATGGCACTGGTGCGGAGCTGGGGTGGCCCCAGCAGTCAGCAAAGGGGAAATAACTTGCAAGGCAAAGGTTTGGGTCCATTTTCTGTTTCTCCCCCTGGCTATGTAAACTGGGATACATTCCCTAAACTCTCAAACCAGCAGATTCTTCTATCAAATATGGTATAGGAATGGAACTCCCTTTTACTATCAGTCCACAATTTATTAGGACTAGCCCAAGGACCCAGAAATGAGGACATGTATCCTAGTCTGAGAGCTTTTTATAATCATGATGACCCAATTACTTTTCTAGTTTTTATAAATTTAAGGGTAACTTTAAAATGCTAAAAGGACATGAGACAAGGGACAGGAAGGCAAGGAATTGTAAAGGAATAGGGAAACATGCCTCCCAGACAAGAACAAAAGGTGTGTTATCTCTGTTTTAGGTGACAAATGCAGAATTGCCATTTGGGGGCCAGAATATTGTTTTTAAGCAGAAAACAGTTTTCTATGTTTGAGCATCCAAATGCAAAAAGAAAAATACTAGTACTACAAGCCAAATACAAAGAGGGGAGGGGGATCCAATTTTTAAAATGCTCATGGCAATGAAAAACTGTAACTTCCAATGTGAACCAATTCATTGAGGCCTTAACATTCATTTGTTGGGGATGGAGGGGGCAGTAAAATCTGCCATCAGAGCCAATTGGGGAGCAGCAGGCTGGAAAGGTCAGCTCCGGCTAGGGATGTGCAACTCCTTGACTTTGTTAAAATGATGGTATTCGACAGAAGTTACATCTGAGGTCAAGTGACCGCAATAACAGGGGACAAGGAGCGCTCTCAAATCATTCTCGGGGATGAAAATGACATGAAACTGACATAATATCTGAGATGAGATGAAACTCAAATCCTCAGCGGCTGAACACTTCACCTACTGATGGGCAGCCTGACCTCACCAATCTCATAATCATACCCATGTCAGGAGGGGAGCAGAGTCTCCAGCAACATAAGGCTAGGCTCCAGCGTTTTTTGGGGAGGGAAGGCTTTGTCTCTGCTTCTGAAATGATGTTGTTAAAAGTTTCAATACTCAGCTTTAAACCTTTCAAATCAATGTCTTATAAGAAAAATTGGATTCCACCTACATGCATGGCATCTCTTCCCTTATGTAATTTTTCTTCACTCTGGGTATCTCTTGGCTAGCATTTTCAGCAATAAAATGAATGTTCAAGTACAGTGACTATGTTGATGTTATTTAAAGGCTCAACCCAATTGCATTCAAAACGTGAGGATGATCTTTAATCTGGGTTAATCTTCTAACTTCCAAACTCCATTGACAAAACTACACTGGGGGGAGGGGAAGTGGGAAGGCAGGTTGGGAGGAAGATAATGATAAATTATAATCTCTTTACCCCCAGATAACATGTATGAAAAGAGGGTATTCTGGAGACTGTTGAATATATTAACTCATGATAAAGGACTTCAGAAAAGGAAGCCTAAACTACATTTGAATTTAAAGCAAGTGTTAAAATTAAAAACCCAAAAGGAGAAATATTACATTTAGTCAGCTGTTACAAAAAATACTTCATGCTCTATCATCTGCCCTGTAATTGCTCTAATATGAGGTTCAGTCTGGTAGACTGTGCTTCCATTTATCGGTGTGTTTAAAGGAAGTATTGGTGTGTGTTGTTTCCTTAGAAGAGAGAGGCTGAATTAAGGTGTGGCGCATTTGCATAAACACAACCACTCTGCCTCCATAATATAGCTTTATCTCTTCTCTGCCAAGGCATGAAGGCTCCGCAAAGCTAATAAATACAGTTGTCAGTAAGGGGATGAATCAGCATGTATTTAAATCAGAGACAGCCATGAAAGACTGCATTAGTTCTGTTCCTGGGACCTGTCAAACCACAGAAGAGATTAAACATCTGACCCTCTTCATCCCCAACATTGCTCCACAAGAGACATTTCTGTCACTATTCCTGCCACTTGGCTTTCAAAGATGCCACAAAGCCTAGGGCGACCTCTGCTACATTTCAGTGTTGTTTATTGATTTCTGACCCAGTGCTTAATAGTTTTCCCAGTCCCCCTGAATGGCTTTTGTAAGCAATGGGGTTTGTACATCTCACCGATCAATACCTTTTATATTTACAATAAAATTGAAACGGCTTCTGCTGGGGGCGCAGCCCAGCATTTGTCATCCTTCAGCTAGGGAAAACTATGTCATTATCTGAATTAAAACATTTATTTCTGATTAAGAGAGTGTCCTATCTCATTAATTTTTCCCTTTCCAATAGAATGGGAATAGAGCCCTATTGATTTTTGCACTTTTACACATCTCCACTGCTGGGAAGATAATTGAGAAGTTAGCCAGAATAAATGAAGTTTCAAGTCTAGTGGGCCAGCCAATACCTTCCAAATTCAAGGTGTTTTTATGAAGCTGGATTTTAATTCGTTGGCAAGCAGAAGCAGTGGGACTTATTCAGCTGAGTAAATTGGATTAAGAGCAGAGAGGGCTCGAAGCATATCGAGGAATGCTGAGGGTCCGGATCCCCCTGGACAACCAGAGCCTTGCTTTAGATCTATGCTAAGACAGCTTCCAAACTGCCCTCCTTCAAAACTCCCGACTCGCTTCAGGAAGTGTGGATCACTGACCCAAAAGCCTATTAATTCATGTTTTCCTTCCTCATGCCCATAGCCTTAAAAACAACCAAGATCTAATCAGAGGTTGAACTAGACCTTCAGATTGTCACCACCAATTGATTACACTTTATTAGAATAATGGGACTAAATCCAAGCTTCATTAAAAGGAATTCCCTCTGCTTGGAACCCTTTTTTTCTGAAGACCTTTCAATTACAAGCCCTTATGGCACACATAGGGAATCCCCTCACTTTGATATTTTTCTCATTAGGAATTAACAGTCATTTGTTCTTATTTCCATATGCAAAGCCCAAGCCTTGTCTGCTCCTGCAAAGGACAGAAAATGCACCAGTGGGTCTCTAGGGTCAGAAGAAAGCTGGTGATACAGATAATTTAAACCATAGCTATCTTTGTTAATGTCTTAATTTGTTACCTTCTCTGTAATTTATTTGTCACTGCTCCATTACTTTTAACATTCACATTCACTTCTATGTGTCTTTAGTCCCTCTAGGAAAAACAGGTTTCATCCTCACATTAAAGGGGAATGGGAACCAGGTTAACCAAAGATCTTCCAGGTTTTAGTTAAAGATTCTTCAAGGGAAAATTTTTTTTTCTCTGAGAATAGAGATCTGACAAGGGAATTTCTCACCTAAACATGAGGTTGGGAACTTTAGTTCACACTTAGGATGCCATGGTTTAAGGAGAATATGATGGTGTTTCCCCTTAGAAAAAAAAATGAAGCATTGAAAATTAAGGAGATTATTTCTACAGAAAAGACTTCTGAGCTGGATTTATGTGACAGGACAGTGTGAATTTGGCAGCCATGCTCTTTGGTGTATATATGTGTATGTGCACACAACTATCTGCAGTCAGAAGGAAAAAGAAATAGCCAAAGAAGCACTTCAAGAAGGCTTGAGTTAAAAAAAAAAATCAACACAGCAGATTAAAAATGCTGTGGAAGTGGAGAACTTAATTTCTGACTGCATTTTAATGCATGGCCCAAAGTACCAAAGTATGCAAAAGGTTGAATACATTCATCACAAACAGTTCTGTTTTCTCGCTTTACACCAATGAGGAATTACAGGATTACCAATGACCTTCCTCCCAATGAAGCGCTGTAATTATGGTCATTTATTATACAACCGAGATGAATGGATGGGATTTACATAGAATAAAAATATTATTTAACAGCTGCATTATTGATGTGTGAAGTATAATTTTAATTTATTTAAATACTGTAAATATATTGGTAATGTATTCTTTTCAAATTAACCTCTTGAACCACAGGCTGGCAAAACTTCAATTAATATTGTACTAAAATCTATTTTCTCATGTTGTGTGGAATTGTGTATGGCTAAAAATATGTACTGCTGTGAAGTCTCAGCATACTTTACCAGTGTATTTTACTTTTTTCCTGATTCATGATTTCAATTTGAAATTGAATTTCAATTGGAATCACTTAGAAAAATATATCTTCCCTTACATAAAGGATCCCTATTTAAATTAAAAGTGTTTTTACTCTAAATTACAAATGTAATGATTTGAGGAAAAATTCTATATATTTATGTTCATTTGGCATATCACAATATTTTTAAATATCTAGTATAGTTCCACTGAAATGATAAAATGAGAAAAATATTTAAGCCAACAGTTCTATATTAACTTAGCATATTACCATAATCTCAATAAGCCTGCGAAGAAACCAATGGTTATATATTATGTCGAATAGCTTGGTAACAAAAGCATATTGTATGACTATCTGAAGAGATAGACTTATGTATTTTTACTTCTGGGTTTCTCTCCTTTGTATTCTGTCCATTTGCCCCTGGCTGTCATTATTCCATGCTCATCGACAGAAGACTTACAGTTTGCAAAAACCTATCAGGTAGGCTGGACACTAGATAATTGAGGTGATGGTCAGCCCCAGCAAAAGACAATTGATAGTGATAGTGTCAGAGGCTGCACCTAACAAGATCCGTACCCTCTGTCTACCTTGGCCTTTCTCTGGAATGGACCGAATATGGAACACATGGACGTGGCCAATGAGCATCATGAGACGGGATGGCAGTGCTTAATACTTCCTGGGACTGCAATGGCATGGGGTGTCTTTTGACACCGAGGCAGGTTATTAAATATAAGTGTGAACTAGTAAGAGATGATCTTGACCCTCAGTACATTTTTATCAAAATCAAAAAATATTTGACACCACTGAACAGACGACCACAGGCACAAGGGGAGAAATGCTTTATTATGGAAATCTGTGCTACGTTCTTCAAAATAGAAGAATTCAGAATACATGCATTTCTAAATTCATAATATCTTGTAGAATCCAAATAATTAACAACAGTCGTAGTTAAATATGCTCTGGAGTGATATTTGTAAACGAGATGGTTGACCAACCTTAATAAGAACTTGCTAAATAAAAAATAAAATTTTTAAATTACATTTTAAAATAATGATTTTTAAGTTGCTTTTATGCTAACATGATTTAACAAAGCTTTTCCTAAGAGGCTTTTCAAATCCACTGTCAATTCTATTAAATGTAGGGAAACCTTGGGGTGAAGGAGATTTTAGGGTATATATAGAAGATTATAAATGCAGGTGTTTTTTACTCAGACTATGAGGTGACTTCTAGATTTTTGGTAGACAGCTACCCTAATCTTCTAGGCTGTTTTCCTTATGCCTTTCACCTGTCCCTACCTTTTTTTAAATTGAGCAATCCTCTCTATTTTTAAACCCCTTATCTTCCTATCAATATATGCCTAACACCCTAATTGTAGGGACAAAAACTAATGTAGTCCTCTGGCAATGGACTTAGGCCAGAAAGGATGAAGAAAGTTCTAGTTTGCATGGCTATTAAACACCCTATAGTCTATATAAAAATATGCCAAGTTGAGGCTTAGTAGTAATAAAATAGTATGGGTAATGCCCTCAATTCTGGCTGAATGAACACTGCCCCCTGATTGGGTAATTGACAAACTACATACTGTAACACACTCCAGAACAGCCCTGCATTTTCATTATGTTGAACAATAGGTTAACTAGATAACTCTGCACTTGGTGAAATTACTTCCCACTGACTTCAAACCATCTTCTTTTCTCCTCAAGCTACTGCTCCCTGTGATATTTCCGCATTCTTCTCCCCAGCAGTGCACTTTCAAAGCCAGTTGTATGCTAGCTCAGTGGTACTCAGATTCTTTCTGTTTTACCTTTCCCCAGGGTCAATTGCCTTTGGGAGGGAACCAATATAGATTAACAGGAAAGATATACTGCCTGATTCATGGCATTTAGAGAGGCCTTCAAATGCACACCAGCTCTTTGGGGATTGATGCTGCTTCAATCAGGGTCCTGTCTGCAATTAGTACTTCCCAGTTCTGAAAATTTAGTCCTTTAGACAAGATGCAAGCAAAAGGCATATGTTTAAAACCTTGGGTATGTCATTTACGTCTTAAAATGCTTATAGATAGGATCATGTTGTCCAGTGGATCAAGGTGTTTCGAGTTTATGCAAGAATTTCCAAAGCATCTCTTTTCTGCCTTCCCGTTGGCATGAGTCAGCATAGCCAGCAATACCTTAAACAAAGCTCCGAGGCCTCCCTGCCTCTCCCCAGTGTGGGAATGGTGAGGTGAGGCCTGTTCACTTAACACAGGATATCGACTGATTTATAACAAAGTGATAGATATAACTATTGTCATTGGAATTACACTGAGTTATAGCGACATAGTTTTCTGTTCCACAAGCCACTCCCCATACGTACCATAACTCAAACCCTGAATGACAATAATACTATCTATGAAATTTATATTCATGATTATAAATTAATTCTTTTTTTGGCTGGACCACCAGCAGCATGGACTTGTAATTTCCAAACAGCATTTATGGCATTAACTTGGGAATACTATCCATCAAGTCTGATGACAAATGCGGACAATGATGGTCTTGACCGCCTCTGGCTCAAGCAGCCTGTTGTGTTAGAAAGGAGAAAGAATGCATCTAACAGAGAGCTGGGGGTGGGTGGCAAGCCTTCTCAGCAGCCTGCCTCACAGTGACAACAGCAAACTGGAAAGAAACTTGCCACTTCAAAAAGGAAGGAGGATCTTACCGATGACTTTCTGCAGAAATAATCTAGGTCCTATTGATCACAATGCAGTCACTGTTTATAGAACCCCTACTACATTCCAAGTGCTCTCTACTCATTCTCTCAAATCCTGCCTACAATCCATCTAGGTGGGTATTACTGTACCAATTTTATAGACAAAAAGACTGAGGAACAAAGGTGTTGAATGGCTTGCCAGAGATCACAGAACTGTTGAGTCAGGATTTGAATCCCACCTATCTAACTTTAAAGTCTTGAGTTTTCACTGATACAGGTTTTCAAGATCAGATTTTCCAAGTATCATATAGAGTGACTACTAACAACACTTACAAAAAGGCATCTTGATTTGTTTAAAAGAAAATAACTAAGAATAGTTATTTAGACTTCTCATAAAATAACATCTTAATCAAAAGAGTTCATCAGACAAGAGTTATCAGTGTAGGTTCTGGCATCAGACTAACCTGGGTTCAAATCCTGGGACTGCTGTTTACTAACAAGTCACTTAACTTGGTTGAGGTTTGCTTGCCAGACCTATAAAAAAAGGGGGGGGCTTGGTTGGGGGGTTGGGAGGAGAATAATTGCAAACCGCAGGTTAGAATGCTAGTTTTAATGATAGAGGAATATGTTCACACAGATTTATATGACAAAAATCAATGTCAAACTCTAGCACCTCTTGAAAATTCTCAAATTCCATACTGCTTTTTGCCCCCCCACACCCTGAAGCATCCTATTAGAGGGTGAGAGGCAGGTAGGGAGAAGGGAAAAGAGGAGGCATGGGCAGAGCAACCCCTAAGTCTACATTTCTGTGCCCAAATTTCTTCATCGATAAAATGGGAATTAAATGCACCTACTTCATACAATCTTTTTGAGAATTAAATATACATATTAATGTTTGTAAAGCACTTAGAACAAGCCTGGCACATTGTAAGTGTTCCATAAATGTTGGCCAAAACCATGTATTTTGCAGCCTGGGAGCTTTTAGTACACCATGGTTCTCTGAAGCCCTTCCACTGTCCTTCCCACCAGCCCTTCCTCCTAGATCAGCCTTATCCCATTGCCTCAAAATCTCTCTCCTGCCCTCCCCACCTTCTCTCTAATTTGACTACACACATACTGTTTAGACTGGTCATCAGGACAGTATGGGCCCTCCCATCTCTCCTGGTGCCTTCTTATTTCTATTTCATTTCTCACACATTTATATAATTATTTCCACTTACATAGAAGGTATAATGTTATACATAATAATCATGGGGATATATAATAATATCCACCTTTACAGTAATGATAACATGTAATATTTTGTAATAATATGTATAGTAATTTATGCACATTATTTCCATTTATATACTTATTTCATGAGATCTTGGGTTGTATTTGTTTGTTTCCCAAAGTCCAGAGCAGATAGTCAAGAAATGAGGCTGATTTAAAGCCCCACTTTAATCCAAAAAGCCCAATAAAAAGTGGGACCCTATCATTCCCATTTCCTGCTCAGTTTTAGAATGCCCTGTTTCACTCTTTTTTAGAATTTATTTAGTTCTTTGTTTTAAGAAAGCATCTGATAACATCACCCCCAGCATACCACTCAACATGTGGAGACAACCAGGATCTTTCCTCAGGTCCAACCCCTCCCAGCCATGAATCTGCTGTGCTTCTCCCCAGACTTTTCTTTTATCTCATCTTCAGCTTGCTTTTTTTTTCTTCTGTTATCAAAGTTTTCCCAATCCCCTTTCATCCTCTTATTCAATGAATGTTATGTCATTTCCCTGCTTAAAACTCTTAACTTTCCATTAGGCTCAGGAAATACATAAACCTCTCCATGTGGCCTATGAGCAAGGTAACCTTATAATTTATCACTCAAATTAGGACACTTCTAAGGGTTAAAGGGTGTGCTATTAATAATTATGCCAGGACAAAAGGTGTCAACCACAACTGTTTTGGGCAAACTCATCCTATAAGGCCCGAGATGATCTGGCCTTTTCTGGCCTCTCTGGCCTTTCCATGGCCCTTTCTCTCACTTCCGCTGCTATAGTTACCTCTGTCCTCCTTTAGTTCCTTCAGGAGGTCCACCTCATGCCCTCTCAGGGCCCTTCACTGGCCCTTCTCTCAGCCTCCCTTCCCGCCTCCTACACATCATTCTCTGGCCCTCAGGTCCTCCCAGCGGTCCTCCTAAACCTTCAGTTGCTAGCAGATCCCCGTTCTTGACTCCCACTGGTTTCCTTCATAGTGCCCACCCCAGTTCATACCTAAAGCCTTTATTTTTGTGCTTGGGGGTTGTTCTTGGCCAACAGGGCCGTATGCCTTCTATTTTCTTGTGAATACGGTCCTTGGACTTGGTTGGCACAGGCTCAGGAGTGCTCAGTGAATGTGAGGCGCTTATACGCATCCATCAATCAAGCAATCCCTCAAAGAGTCACGACGCTCCCACTGTCTGCCAGGCTCTGTAGTACACACTGGAAATAATAAGGCAAGAAGTTCCATCTAGGATAATCAACAGACACACATACAAAAGAGTTCCAAAACAACTTAAACAGGCTAAACTTCGAAGAATACCAGCAGGGAGAAGAGGGCTCCACCTCCTTGCGGGGGACTGGGGGACAGGGGCGCCTGCGGGGGCCAGAGGGTTCAGTGAGTGGGTTGAGTTCTCAAGGAAAGGGAAGGTGCAAGTGTCAGTCAGCCTGTGCAGAGAGACTGGGTCAGGATAGGAGATTTGATGAGGAAAATAGAGGGTACATGTGGGCTTAAGGGCCTGGGGAGGTGATCCAAGGGTGACAGGAAACACTCCTCCAGACAGGAGTGAGGAAGCGTCAGTTTCCTGTTACAGGGATGGCGCCACCCCCACACAGCGGACAAGGGAGGCTCGGGGTCATCTCCCTTATTACTCCCCTCCTTCTCCTCAGGGCCTGTCTGACTCGTAACCAGATGGCCTCCCTTCCCTCGGAGGCAGGTATTCTGTCAGGTTCCCAGCGGCCCAAATGCTGCCTCTCTTAAACCTGGGAGTGGCCCAGTCTCCGAGCCTGGGCAGGTTTCGCACGCGGACCCGGTCCGCTGGCTCACACGGTGGGAAGCGTCCTTCCTTTACGGTAAGGCCCGGGACGGGGACTCCCGTCCGTCGGAGAGGGTCCTGCGCAGCTGTCAGCAGCGGAGGCGCAGTGCAGGGAGTGCGGCGGAGGGCTGGAGGCCTGGCGAGCCCGGCTGCCCAGAGGGAGGCCGGCCGCGGGGCAGGGGCGGCGCGCCGGACCCTCTCCGGGCTTCTTCCCAGAGGGGTTCGGGGAGGCAGAAAGGCGGCGTGACGCCGCACTGACTGCCGCCTGCGGGCCCGCGGGGGCGTCGGGACGCGGGACCCCCTCCCGCCCTCGGAGAATCCATTCAACGCGCGGTGGACACTCGGCCGGCCGGAAGAGGCCGCGAGCGAAAAGCGCCATCTACAAAACAAAGCCCCCCCCGGGGGGAGGGCGGAGGGCTGAAGCCCCGCGGAGAACTAATCCTCTGGGTCGCGGAGCTGGCCCTTTCCCCGAAAAGCCTGCGGTCCGGCCCCGGGACGCGCGGGGTAGCGCGGCGCAGCGGGAGCCGGGTGTCCGGGGAGCCCTTTACGCGCGGGCAGGCGAGGTCCGGCTGCAGGGCGCGGCCTCGTCTCTTCGCCCAGAGGCGCGAGCGGGTGGTGGCCGCAGTGGGCTCCTCTTTGCCGGTGGCCGCTCCTTAAGAGTCACAGTAATAACAGCGCCCAGTTTACGAAGCACTTGGTGTTAGGCCCTCTGCACGGCCATTTACATATTTCCTTTTTGATCCTCACAACTGAGGCTCAGGACTGGTAAATAGAAGGGTTAGAATTCAAATCCAGAGCCATCTGGCTGACACGCCCTGTCCATTTGTGACAGGATAAGGCTGGAAACAATTCGGTGGACTAACAAGGGGTCACCACCGTCGAGAGAATGTGGGCCCTGGGCTTGCATGGCCACGGTGCCTTACCTTACCTCAACTCTGTCCTTACATGCAGGATGGTCAACGGGCAAATGTGGGACTCGGGGTGCAACCTTGGGAAAGTCTAGCGTTAACTGTTACTTGGGACTAATATGAAGAGAAGGAGTGATTTTACAAACTACGTTCGCTAGAACCCAAGGATGGAATTTCTGAAGCTTCAGTGAGCACAGAAATCACTTTGGGGGGGGCTTGTTCAAAACGCAGGTTCACAGGCCTCCACTCAGAGATTCTGAGTCAGTGGGTCAGCAGGAGGCTGGGAATCTGCTTTTTACCCAGCGTGCTTGGTGAGTCTGTGACTGAGAGTCAGCCGTGAGGAGCCCTGGCCTGGCTGGCGTCAGTGCCTCCAGCGTGGGCCTCGGTGGGTGGGGAGGAGGAGAGGGCTGGTAGGCTCCAAAGGCCCCAGCCCAGCTTCACCCAGAACACTCTGCTTTGATCCCTCTTATATATTGACTGGGTTTTCAAGTAAGACACCTTTTGAAGGAGAATTCTATGACTTACACACTAAAGTAAAAAAAGTAAAAACACCACAATACACTGCTGCCCATGAAAATCCTTTGGGTAAGTTAAAACTGCTCTCCAAATATGAGCAATTTTAGTCCAACCTTGGCTATCTGAAATCCTCAGGGAATGAGTCATTCTGGAGAGCCTAATTTTCCTCCTAGCATTAAAAGTTTTTATTAAATGTTAATCGTCTTGTGGAGAATATGTTACTCTCTTTCCTGTCTTTTAAACCAGAGAATAAAGAACATAATTTAACTGTTGTTTGAAAACTCAGGACCACCAGTTGGATATTGTATGTCTATCACAAAGGATGTGTGGCCATCCCAAGTCCTGCCAAGCTTGATGGGGGAAAGTAGATCCATTCAATTCCACTCTCAGTCTCCCAACATAGGCCATGGTTTATGTAACACTGAGTAAAGGCAGAACTATGTGCTGAAACAGGAGAGCACCAGGGATTCAGGAGGACGAGCTCCAGGTTCACCCCTGCCACCTATGAGCAGTGGGACCCAGAACAAGTCCCTTCAGGTGGGCCTCACTTTCTCTATCTGTAAGATGGGGGGCAGGAGGGAACATGGCAAACTCACTGTTTTTAAGGGCCAAGCAGGTGGGGCTGGTGGGAAACAGGAGAGCAAATGCCTGTGTAAAGGCACAGCCAAACAGTGTCAGCCGACTGGTGTCATGGCAGGGATGACCTATTGTCAGGTCTTCTGAGTTTTCAAGAAAAGCCAAAAATCTGGATGTTTCTGTGAAATCTGTGGATTTCTTAAACGTTGGCACCTGTGGTGGATAGAGTGGGCTGGCCCACTCATTTTCCATCCCACTCTGGTTTTGGGAGGCCTCCTGTCCCCAGAACATGAGACATTACATTTCCCATTTCTTTATATTTGAGTTTAGGATACGAATTAGGTTGTGTCAATCCAGTCCAGTTTTGAAAGGTAAAGTGAGGCAGACGCTGCCTTCCAAATTCCCATCTGGAGCCCAAGCTGTAAAGAAGTCTAGAAACAGAGGTCCAGTACAATTCATCTACGGGCACCTTTGGACCTGAGCTGTCTTATGGCTCTAACACTCGTTAGACAGTAGAGTAGCAGCTGCTTGGGCGGTGGGAGGGCGGTGGACAGCCTCAGGCAGCTGACCTAAAGGGGAGAAGCAGCCAACCTACACTCACTGGGTCTTTCTTTGAGTCTCCCTGCTCCCCTCCTGAGGGGATCCTTAGTTGTTCACGGACTCAGCAGAGAATCTAAGACTCTTGCATCCTGATCTGGACACAATTCCTGTGCCTTCTACCACAAACAGTATTAAGGACACAATGTTCTGTTTTCCAAAGGAGGGCAGAGATTGCTGTTCTTCAGGCGGGGTCCTGGCAGGACGTTGGCATGCTGAGCCCCCTGCTGCTTCCCTCCATCTCTTTCAACGTGTTCCAAAGTGAGCAGCTGGGAGCTCTTAACAAGGGCTCCGGTTTCCAACTCTGTTACCCTTGAGCTGTCCAAACTGGATTTTATCAAGTGGTGTGTGGGTGGGGAGGATTTAGGAACTTTGAGGAGACTGCCCATTTCACACATAATAATAGGTGCTGTTTACTAAGAACTTCTTATGGGGGACACATCATTTTCTAATCCTCACAACAACCCTGAGAGACAGGTAATGCTGCCCCCATTTTACAGATGAGGTAACTGAGGCTCATCAAGGTTAGTGACTTCCTAAGGGTCCCACAGATAGTAAGTGACAGAGCCAGAATTCAAAAGCAAACTCCCTTTCTTTTGATGATCCGGGGTGGTGGATTACTCTTAGACACAGAGCAGATTGTTTTTAAAAGTTGCCCAGACACCTGGGTGGGCTCACCAGTGAGTTAGACAACGTAATTCTGCCTTCTAGTGGTCACGTTGATGGCACAGCTCCCCACAGGTGGGGCCAGGAGGCCTTTCTCTGGCTGCCCAGGGGCCGTTGGCAGCTAATTATTTCAAGAAGTGGGTTTGGCTACTCTGGGACAGTGAGGCCTGGGAGCAGTGAAAGCAGCTGGCTCGTGTTCTCAGGCCCTATCATCTCTCACAGGGGAGTGACAGAGACAGCCTGGGGCCCTCGCCCTTGTCAGTCCTGTCCAGATAGAGTAATAGCGCTCATTGACTCTCCCCACCCATGCAGGACACCTGCTAAACTTTTTACATCTGTGCCTCTGTCTCCCCCCACCCAGGTGCGATTGCCCACTAGCCATTATCATTCAGTCCTGCAGAGCTAGGCATGAGAATTGTTCCCATTATACTTTGGAAGGTGGTGCTGAGGACACTGTAATATCCTGATCTGAACAGTTTAATCACTTTGGGGCCTTTCCTTTAATAATAATAACTATTATTTTACATATATAGAGAGGATGCCTTTTAAACCTTGTAGCAACCTTTTTCCAATTCAACACAATTTCTATTACATTTTTGAAATACAGAAAGAAATATTAGCACCCTCACCCAATAAAAGTAGCTACCACTGCGACCTTCTTCCAATTGCCATCCATAGCCTGTGCTGAGGATTTTGAGCCCCAGACACCTGACACCTTTCTTCCAGGAGCATGTGGATCCCACACTCTGTCATGCCAATTAGCTAAACAAAAGGTTTGTCTCTCCCTCTCCTGAAAATGCACATTTCCCTGTTCTAAGCATGTGTGTTGTTAGATGAAGTGGGGTCTCAGCGGGAGCTCTTCCAGCTCCTGGTGACTTTGAGTGGCAGCAACATTCTCAGTTGAGAGGCAGGAATCCCTGCACGGCCAGGCCACCTGCTACCGCTGCTTCCGTAATGATCTCAGCAGCACAGAAGTTCTGATTTTTTTTAAAAAAGTATTCTAGTGGTTTCACAGTATACCATTAATTTGCCAATCCCTTCCCACCCCATAAATGTATGTTTCTTAAACCTAGAAACAAATTACTTTGTGACACTTTTTGATCTTTTACTTGAGTGTCCCTGTCTTATTCACTTAAAATATATTTTCCCCTTCCAAGCATAGATAATTCCTATCGATGCTCTGGGGTTCTTCGCTATTGCCTCCTCCTGGGAAGTCCTCCCAGACTACTAGAGAGGAGTTGTAGTCTCCCGCCCCCTTGCCTTGTGGCAGGTTAGCACAGGGACTTATTAAGAAAAGAAAACAATGTAATCAAGGTGGAAGTATATAAATGCATCTACATATAAAATTCCAGAAGAATCAATAATATGAGATAAGTAATCTCTGATTTTAGAGGGAGCTATAGTTCATATGGATAAGCATCAGAATGTTAAAGCAATTTAAAAGTTTTATTGTGCTAAATTAATAGTTGCAGCTCCCTTTCTAAAAATTGACATTCTGATAACACTGTGAAGAGCTATATTGAAAAATGTTACTTGCCCAAGGGACCACAGATAAATACATGCTCAAATGAAACTAAAGAAATTTAATTGAGTGTATGAAGTTACACTAAATGATTTTTCCAGGAAGCCAATGGGAAATTATACCTAACAAATAGCTACAGAATAAGGTCTGTTGTTGAGAGGTTATTAACCTAATCAGATAATCAAATTTCACCACCAACCGTGGCCATCTGATTTGTCCATGTCAAAATAAAACCATTGTTAACCCTTCTTAATGAAATCAGAATGGGGAGGAGGGGTGTGGCTGGTTTAGAACAGTATCTTTTTTTTAAAAACGAGGCTTACAATTTTTTTTCTTCCTCTAACTCCAACAACAAGACTTTACCATCCTTCAGGAAAGATCTGAAACTATCCAGCTTAAAAAAAGAAATGAAATTCATGGATGTTTTCTCTTCACTCAAGTCATTGACAAAGGGAGAAATAAACAAATAGGTTCTGCTCTCAAAATTTGGCAAAGCAAATTTGTTCCAAGGCTGAGGTGTTCTTTGCCAGTTTTAAACCCAAGGTGCATTTTATAGCCAAGAACTGAAGCCCTGAAACACGGCGATCCACAGAATAATGGAAACGCTGACACAACCTTCACTTCAGCAGCAGGAATGGTGCCACTATAATTTATGGGGAACACATTTTGGTTTTGTCAGGTTTTTAAACATAGACTGTTATAAATTTGAAGGAGGACTGTCTTGTTAAAGCTTCAAATGGCATGTGTTAGTATTGGTTATGCATCATGTCCTGTATTTAGAATGGCATTTGTAGAACACCATTTATCCCAAAGGGAAAAGAGGATGCTGAATCCTGTTTTGATTTCAAAAGAATACTCTGGTTAAAAGCATCATGGTCCTCATCCACCTGATCATAACTAGCTAGAAGATCCTAGCAATCCTCTAGGTTTACTCCATCCTCAGAGTTCCTTTTTTCACTGATGCATTCATTATCTGACAAATATTTGTTGAGGATATTCAGTGTCCTGTCTTGTTCCAGGCAATGGAGATAAAATGATTATGATGCTATCTCTGCCTTCTAGGAGCTTATATTTTGCAAAGGGAAAGATTTTTTTTAAAACACTGTGTAGATATATATGTGAATGTG
Source organism: Smutsia gigantea (assembly GCA_032199065.1). Classification (NCBI taxonomy): domain Eukaryota; kingdom Metazoa; phylum Chordata; class Mammalia; order Pholidota; family Manidae; genus Smutsia; species Smutsia gigantea. The sequence goes on along the minus strand of JAVSCE010004179.1, from coordinate 233,101 downwards.
TATATACATATAATATATGAGTGTGTGTATATATTACATATATGTGTATAATATATATGTATATATATTACATACATATATATATATATATGCATTTGTGTGTATGTATAGTTTTCAAACCACACATCCTAACCAAAGTGTGGAGAAGCTTTACTGACAGTTCCCACCTGGGGGAGGGACCCAGCAACAGGTGATGAGCCCCACTTCTATGGGAGTCACTGGGCGAGGAGTGTAAAAGTTCAATCTCAGAGGTTTGGGTAGTGAACATAGATTCCATTCTCTGGAGCTCTGGAACTGATTTCTTTAGGGGAAGGAGGAGATTAGTAGGGAACCTTGAATACCAGTCTATCTCTCACCCTATTATGATTTTGCCTTACTTGGGACAGCCTTGTGTGGAGTAGTATTTTTCGTGATTCTGAAAGGAGTTGCTCATGATGATGCTCTTTGTTGTGGGATTTTCTTTAAGGCAATTGTCATTATCACAAGACTCAGAGTAGATAGGTAGAGGCTGTGACAGCACAGGGATAAAGAGAGCAGGCTTGTCTGTCCACTGCACCATTTTCTAAAGGTGCATTTTTACTTTAAAGCCTCAGGATTTGAACTGTGTGAAATGGGGATAAGCCAAGGCCATCCCTATCACCAGGAGGGATATCACAAGGATCTCAGTGAGTACCAATGGGGAGCAAGGTCCTTGGCTCAACCTATCAGTTAAGGGAGCGTGGGGCAGCAGAGGAAGAAGCACCTGAACACTGGAAAAGAGATGCTCTGAACATGACGTGAACTGTGATGTGATGCATCTTCTGGTGGGGCATCATGCCGCCATGAAAAATGCTGTACTATAGTAGCCAACATTTATTGCACACTCACTAAGCTATGTGCCCTTTTTTCATTATTTTGTTTGAGTGTCACAACAATCTTTTGTTAGATGAGGTAACTGAGCCTTAAGCTTTGGGCACCTGCCAAGGTGGGGAGATATTAATTCTGGGGCAGTCTCACTTTATGCCTGATGTCTTGGATTAATTCTGAGCAGTGCCCCCTTTCATTCCTGTGTGTGTTCCCATTCAGATGATGCGTTATATAGTTACCCAGGGCCACACAGCTAGAAGGTGGCAGAATCACAAGTCGCTCTGGCTTCAAACCCATGTTCTTAACCACTATGCTATAAATAGGTTTGTTACAAAATTTGGGGGGAAACAGGACAGTGCAAAACTGTATGTGCATATTGTCATAATTGTTTTTAAAACATCCTATGCATAGAAAAAACTGGAAGGAAATGCATGAGTGATTAGGTGTGGGGGGAGCAAATATAATAGATTTTTTAAATAGTTCTTTCTACTTTATGAGTTTTCTAGATTTTCTTCAATTAGGATGTATGACTTTTATAATGAAAATAATATTTTTAAAACGCAGGCATAAAAATGTATCTCAAGTAGTATTTCATGAATAAGTATTATTTGATATTTTAGATGCTATCAAAAATTAAGTACAATAAAGCCAAAAAGAATGAAGAAGAAGAAGGAGGAGGAGGGAAAAAAGAGAAAGAAAAGGAGAAGGTTCTTGGACTAAGAGTTATGAAACTAGAGCTAGGAATCAGTAACCTAGTGCACAGAGACGTGGTTTTGACCTTGTTTCTTTGGAAGTCCCTGGAGGAATGAATCTAAGGGAGAACACAGTATAGTGGTATTACAAACATGTTTTATAGGTGTAAATGACATTTTAAGGTCAATTTGGAAGACTTTAATATGGATTTGAAAATAGATGATATAATGGAATTATTGTCACTTAAAAATATTTTTTTTAGCTAGGATGATGGTATTGTTATTGTGAATTATGTGAAAGAATGTCCTCCCTCTTGGGAGATAGAATCATGCTAAAATATTTAGGGATGAAGGTTTCAGAGCCAGAGATTTCAATCCTAATTATATGGCTTAAGTGGTTTATAAGCACTTTTGGGGTCAGCTTTTCTGAGCTTCAGTTTCTTCTGGAAAATGGTTATATTAATACTGACATTAATACCAACTCACAGGTTTTTGTACAAGACTAGAGAGGGTTACGTGTGTAAAGCATCTGTCATTGTGCCTGTTCATAGTTCACACAAGTAAAAAATAATCAATGAACTCAAAATAGGAGCCTCATGAAGAGCCGTTAGGGATTTGAGGAATTCAAAACAAAGGAAGGATTTTTCCTTCTATAGTCATGTTTTCCATGTAAATACAACCAAGCTTGATATTATATGGAAAATTCTAAGAGCTCTTAAGTTTGAATGAGGTAGAATCAAGTGGACTGATAGTCTTCCTCAGCTCTGACCAAAATCTATACCGTAGGTTTCTATTGTATATGTGTGTGTTTGTTTTGTTTTAGTCGATTTTCTCTACCTCTGACCTAAGGTTCAAGTGAAGGGCAACAGAGCTCAGGTTTAACCCATGCAAGTGGTTCCACTGGGTACCCCAGGACAGTTAGAGCATTCACAGATGGAGGACAAATTTGGGTTTCCTATATCAGTACCCTAACAAAACAAAACAAGATATGAGCTATCTAGTACTGGTAATGATGACTTTAATACTAAAAAATAAATTTTCAAGATTTTACCCAAGCACACATTTATTGAGTACTTACTATGTATGTCTGTAATGTGCTGAAGATGCAGAGATGAATAAGATAAAGTCCCTGCTTACAATTTGGTGGTGGGGGAATTGACATGTACATAATGCATGACAATAATATATTTGCACAGCACTTTATAGTTTACAGACCATTTTCCCTACATTGCTTCTCTCAGCTAACCGTCAAGAGCTAGCCACCATGGTAGGAAAGTCAGTATCTTCTCATTAAATTCCCTTATTTCATCTTCATAGAGTGATACCACCACATGCGCGCTGGGTGGAGAAAGCTCCAGGTCTCATCTCACTGCGTCATCCACATCATGACATATCAGCACCTAACCCTTTATTTAACCTGAGATGTGAGGCCCATATCTTATACATCTTGTATCTTAATTCCCTGCAAGGAGCCCAGAATACAGTAGCTGTTCAACTAATCTTGTTGAAGGAAGGGAGGCAGGGAGAGATGAAGGGTAGAAAGGAAGGAAGGAAGTAAAAAGATTCAGTCCAACTGTTAAGATTTTATCAGGCCCCTGCCATGTATGTGACACATGCTAAGTGCTATGGGAAATGCAAAAGAAGCCTGAGAGATGAAATCCCTCTCCACAAAGACTTTTAAGGTAATGTCAGTGAACAAATTTAAGACAATAAGTAAAACTTAAACACTACAGCACGGAGAAGACAAGTAATGAGTCGGTAGCATCTTACTACGCTGATAGACAGTGACTGCAACAGAGGGAGTGAGGACCTGATAATATGGGTGAATGTTGAAACCACTGTGCTGTTTATGTGAAACCATCATAAGATTGTATATCAATGATACTTTAATTTAAAAAAATAAGTAAAACTTACTATTAGTTAAAAAAAATCTAAAGAAAAATGAATGTGTCAGGGTGTGCACTTTATGACAAATCAAAGAAAAGTTATAATTGCAAGGAAATACAATTCAGTTTAGTTTATTGTGAGTTCATGAGGGTGACTTCTCTTTTGATCTGTAATGTTGCCAAATTAAACTAAGGTTCAGTTGGCAAAGTCTGCACCAAATAAAAATTCCAGTGAAAAATCTCAGTGCACTGAAAATCCCCTTTAACTAGGAGCTCCAATGTCAACATTACAATTTCACCTACATATTCAACAGCTGTCTCTCTTCATTATGAATAACAAAACTGGCATCTCTTCTAAATGTACAGGTATTGACATATATATGCATAAATTAACCACAACTAAAGTAAAGAAGAAAAATCTATTTAAATCTGCATTAATTTTTAATTGGCTTTTCCTCTTGTCATAAACAGTGTGTAACCAGGTATATATCATCATACTAAACATCATGTAAAACCTCTCACTCAATAATCCAATTGATATCCAGGTAATACATTCAGTGGCAACAGTTCTCCAATGGGCCATTTTATAACCTAGGCAAAGGTTAATCATCCTTAGCTTCCTAAGTGTGATCTTACCCAAACTCCTTACGAGTGACTTTCAAACAACATCCTGTTTTATGGTTAGTTAATTATTCTTTACTAACATTAATGCATCCCAGAACTGGGACCATCAGACAATATGCTGAAAGAGATATCTATTATCTTTTATTGTTGTTGGACTATTTTTGTCCACACTTAAAAAAAATTTTTTTGCTTACAGCATTCTGGCTGAACACTTAAATTTCATCTGTCCTTTACTAAGTGTTTATTTATCTATGCCCTTCGCTTAGTTTCCCAATGGATTAAGATGTGCCTCCAAAATATATAAGCCATACACTGTAAGCAAATTTACTAGGTAAATTAGGAAATTAAAGTAAAGCAACAGTAGGAGTAAAGAAATGAGAGGCTAGTGTGAAGTCAGAGGCCTGAATGCTCTCCAGGGACTCCTGAATGTTTGCTGAGGTTCATCCTCAAAGCTGGCTCTGAACTCTCTAGCAAAACCAATATAATTAAGGAAATACAATTCATTTATCATTCATTCATTCATTTATACGGCAAATGCTTATTTCACATATCAGATGAAAGGCATTTTGTTGGACACAGATTATACAGCAAAGGATAAAAAGACACTCCGTTTTCCCCTTGGAGAATTTACCATCCGGCTACATAGACAAATTTTAACAGTAAGACATAATAGTGATAAGTTATGAAAATTCCATAAAGGAAAAAGAATGTTCTAAGAGAGCCAAATATTAGGGAAGATCCAAGTTTGTATTGGGGGAAGTGAACTTTAACCTGCGACCTGCCTAAATTGCCTCCTCATCCCTGTTTCCCCCTTCTTTCGTAATAATAGAATTTCAGTCTTTCTTAGTAGAACTTCAGTCGTTAGCTAAACTCATCGGTGCCCTAGTAAAACATTACATTTCCAGCTTCCCTTACAGCTGGAGATGACAATACAACTAAATTCTGGGCAATAAAATGTGAGTCAAAATAGTGGGCAGGCCGTGGAAATTGCTCAGAGACAGCAGCCTCAGCTGGGAGAAACATCCTTTTGCTCTTTCCACTTCCTCCTGCTGATGGCCTGTGATGGTTGATGCTCCAGTGGCCATTTTGGACCATGAAGTGACCTTGAAGATGAAAGGCATGTACTGAGGATGGCAGAGAAGGAACATGGAAATCCAGATGACACACTGGGGTGCCAGAGGAGCCCATTTCCCTGTCCCAGTCTTCCACAGGAGAAGGATGGAAGTGTCCCTTTTCTCTGAGTTTCACTGTCGCATGTAGCTGAACATAAACCCAAATGATTCCATAGTGAAGAGACAGTCAGGCAATGGGTTGAGAAAGGAGGATTCCAGGCAGCAGCCATGAAGTTGGAAAGACCAGGGTTTACTTCAGGGACTGAAACAAGATCAGCATAGGTGAAGCCTCACTAGTGACTGACCACATTGGCGCGTGATGGGTTAAAGAGACAGGCAAGGGCCAATCGTTTGGGCTTGGGGTTGGAGTTTATTCTAAGTGCCGCAAGAAACATTTGGTTGTGAGGTCAGTGATTTCCAAAACTTTTTGTAGGCCATCGAATCCTTTCTTTAATAAGATCTAATGTGGGCACCAAATACAGAGAACAGATTAAAAACAGAGCTACCCTGGGTAGAAGTTGGAAATCCACGTCTCAGAGCACATTCCCTCTCCTCCCTTTGCTCTCATTCCCAACCTCATAGCAGTTCCTGAAGCAGCCCAGAAGCCCCTGGAGGCTCATGGGAACACAGTGTAAAGCACATGGAACTATAGGATTCACAGAGACCTTAAGGGAAACCAGGCATTAAAGAGAAACACAAGTCTTCTACTAAGATGGAGAGAAGTATCTCCTGTGGGTCTCCAGAGAGAAGTTTGTAATGGCTTGTCTTGTCTGCCAAGGCTTCACGTCAAGGCACAATTCAGAGAAAGCAACTTTAAGGGTTGGGGAGAGGATAGCAGGAGTTGGATCAATGTAAAACAGTGCAGCCCAGATACTTCACCCTCCTGTGGGCTGGTTTCATCTGGGATAGCCTTAACTTGACACTAGGAAACTTTTTCTCTCTCCCTACCCAGTCCTGCCTCCATCAAGCTCAGTCTCAGCTGCAGTCAGGACAGCTGCCTGGGAGCCACCTCTGGTGCTGTCAACGGGCTTCTCCCAGGGAGGGGGGGCATCTCACCCACAAAGATTTCCATCACATACTTGTTTGGCCTGCAAATAAATTGGCAACGCAGCTGAATTTAATCTTTTGATTCCCCCTTGAGAGCCAATTTCTCCAAGCCATTCCCATGTAGACAAAAGATTTTGTCTCAGTAAACCTGTTCTATTGACCAAAACTGTCACCTCTACTCTGACCGCTGACCTTCTCTGAATATTCAAAACTATTACAGATCGCAGGTTCAAATGATTTTGGTGCCCACTGGAAGCGCTGTTTTCATAGTGAGCTGATTACGAATGACAATATTATAAGGACTTTAACTGAGATTCTACAAACAATTTGCACCCTGGATTTACAGGCCTAATATATTCAGAAGTGTGGATGCTGCTGACACTGTTTCTTTGTTTGTTTTTTTTTGAGGGGGAAAGAAAAGTTGGACATGCACTCATAAATGTTGCTACTTCCCCAAGCCATAATGAGCAGTCCTTAACTGGAGTCTGCAGACAGTTCTGCTCTGTTGAGAGAAAACTTTTTGCATTCTGGGTGCTCTGGGCCAACCTCACCCACCTCCCATTCATGTAATGGAAGTAAATGAGTCAGGAATACAGGTTCTAGTACTTCCATTAGCACTGCCTTAGGCAAGCCACTTAATCCTTCTTTATCTTATCTTTCTCTGCAATCAAGGGAGCATAAAATAATTCTATACCCCAGTTACAAAACTGCTGTTTAGATAGAATGAATTAATTGATGTTAAAGGTTTAAAAGTCAAAAGGAACAGTTACAAATATAGCCAGTTTTATTAAATGAACATACTTTTAAACATTGTAAATACATCTGAATAAAATTTAAAACATATTAAGACCTAGCATTCATTATTATATATGGCAGGCCCTGTATAAGTGCCTTACATGCACTCTCTCATTGAGTCTGCAGAAAAACCATGAAGTGACTACTATTGTTAACTCCATTTCACAGGTAAGGAAAACTTAAGATTCAGAGGACTATGTAAATTGCCTGAGGTCATACAGCAGGAAACTAAAACTCATCATCACTAGACTCTATAGAATTTATAGTGTAGATACTTGCAGAAATTATTGGATTTTCAGCCTCACCCTTAAAAACATCATGAAAGGAGTGATGTGAGCAGCTAATTGCCTACTGTATCTTCAAATTCTCTGCAAATGGGTTCAGCTCCTAAGATTACTGGCCCTAGCTGGAACAGGCTTGTTTTCCCATTTGCTTAATAAGGGAAAGAGATTTCTTATTTGTGAAGAATTCTGTCCTTGTCTAAGAAGCAGTATGTCAAGGAGAACCTGTTCATTTCATCAACCTTTTCCTAATCTTTGGCAACTAACGTGACCTGGAAAGTGAGCTAACAGTGAGTAAGTTAAAAGAACTTCATTAAAAGGAAACTCTCATCTCACACTTGTTTTAATACAGCTGGCAGCAGAAAGAGAAATGTCTCTTTTCACATTTGCTGCAAGGGACTTGTTGTTCCAACCAGTAGAAGGAAACTTTTGCCTCTGTTCTTTGCTCTGATAAAATGAAGTAGAATCATTCCAAATCAGCTAGTAAAGTACAGCCCTTCGGAAAGAAATGGCCTGTCTGAGCACTAATATTTCAGAATTTCAAAGTTGAAAACTCACTGCAGATAATTTATAGCCTAAATTTACTGAATGTCCTTGCCAGGCATTCTATTTGATCAAAGTTAACTGGTGAATATTATGAAGGCTCTTAATTGAGCTCCTATGGTGGGCTTTCAAAACAGCAGTGTAAGCACCACAGAAAATAACAAAATGAATAAACTACACTTTTCTCTAGTTCCATTTTCAAATATGACGTCTGGAATGAAGAGTTTAGATCTCTAGGTGGTGATCTTCATGCATAGTATAGTGTTTGTCCTGAATTTCATTGCTTTGAAAAAAAGATATGAAAAGTCTTGATTTAGTTGGCATTTAATGTGATTTTTATATAACTTCTGTGATATAATCAGTCGCAATGGGAATCAGTGGGGAAACTTAGAGAGAAATAAAACCTTCAGCTATTGTTCTTTCTGTGCTCTGATTGGCTTGCTGGGTATACAAAGCTGAAAAATCCCAGTTCACATACACCTACTCTATTTGTAGACACCCATAATGATTGAGTTGCGGTCCAGCACCATCCCCTCTCTCAGCCAGCCAGCCAGTCAGAATGCAGGGAAGACAATAGGTATGTTGGAACAGCAACAAAGAATACATTGCTGTAAATCACATTCCATTTCTGCATAGCTGGGAATAGTAATACACAAGCCACAGGCAAGTTTATTAATGTCTCCTGTTATCCATAAAGGAAAACTCATGCACAACGACACATTCTTGATTGTTATTCCAACATAGCTTTTTAAATATTAGATTCTTTGCTTTATTTTTTAAAAAAGCAAAACATATTTTACTCTTATTTAAAAACATTTTTGCTCCTTTCGTCTGAGTCCATAAGCATGTCTTTCCAGCAGATAAACACATTGTCTTTCCTGCGCAGTGAGACTAGTGATGTGCTTAGAATGGAGAGGTATTAAATTTCTGAAGCCCTTAATAATATCAGAAAGAAGGTATCATATAAATGACCAGGGACTTCCCTACACCTACTCAATTTGAATTCTGAAAATTATTAGAACTGTATGGAAATGTAAAATGAAATGCACTAGTAACACATTACATGTTTTAAATATGCTTGATCATGCATTTAATTTAGATTTAATGAAGTAGTTATTATATGCAACCAAAACATCAGTGTTAGTAAAAACAAATTTATGGAGGATTAACATCTGTGTTATATGTCTATACCTACCTATCCCAGAGTCTTTCATTCTCAATAATGTGTTTTTAATCATTAACTTCTATTTATTAAATGCACATTAATTGTTTGAGTAAATCTACTTAGTGAGATTGATTAGGGTGCTCCTTGGAGTTGGATAAGTACCAACTGATCATTTAAACTGTATGAAATTGGCTCTGGAATCTGTGCTATATGAAGTTTTTGCATATTTATCCATCATTAAATATTCATAATCAGTTGGTATGAGGCTAATAGAAAGAATCACAATGTGAATTGTAAACTGCATGCCTATGGTGTTTGCCATTATTATTGATGATCAGAAAAGATAAAAACATCTAGCAAAGGTTAAAATATTTGTTCATGGAGTTTTCTTTTTCTTTCTTCATTTTTCTGTAGGAGGAGTAATTTGACAAGGCTACAGTGGGGGAAAGACAATTTAGAACAAATTGCTGTACATGAAGTTTCGTTTTTGAATAGCTGGGGAGATTAATTCACTTGACTGCAACTGGTTCATTACTATCCCCAGCTACCCAAAAATGAAATATCACGTATGGTACCGTCTTTGCCCCCTAGGTCATAATACTATAGTGATCACAGCAGGGCTGGGCTCGATTATGGAAAATGAGACCCCTGCCAAAGCTTTCAAACACCCCCTGTGTACCAAGGAGCTATCTGGGTGCCATAATTGTGTTTACCTATTACCATGCCTTTATTTCATTATTTTGGACTTGTGGGATGCTATAAAAGAAGCCAATTTTGGAAGGTTCTGGAAACTCCTACCAGTGAACGCTGTGTTTAGGGAGGTCTGCCTCCTGCATTCTTGTTGTAAATCATGTATGCCTTCCTTCCTTCTCTTAAATTTTATGACGTATTCTCAAAGCCCTCACCAATGGAAGAGGCAGAGAAAGCAAATAAAATGAATAGCCTTCTACTCTAAATTGGAAACACTGTCTTTCCAAATGCCACAGGCTTCTGTTGCTCCATCGTCTTAGGATAGGTGAAGACTAAACTTGCGGGCCAGGACTTCTTTGCCTTAGTCATTCTGTTCCATTTGGTTTCTCAGTAGCTTCTTTCCTTTTTAAAAATTTTTTTAAATTGAAGTGTAGCTGACATATGTTAGTTTCAGGTGTACAGCATAGTGATTCAACATTTATATACATTATAATATGCTCACCACAATAAATGTGGTTACTACCTATCACCATACAAAGTTACTACAATATTTTGTAATTATGTATTACATATATTCCCTATGCTGTACCTTATATCCTTATGACTTATTTATTTTATAATTGGAAGTTTGTGCCTCTTTATCCCCTTACACTATTTTTCCCATCCCCCACTGCCCCTCCCCTCTGGCAACCAGTAGTTGTTTTCTGTGTATTTATGAGGCTGTCTCTGTATTGGCTTTTGTTTTTTAGATTCCACATATAAGTGAAATCATATATATTTGTCTTTCTACTTAGCATGATACCTTCAAGGTCTATCCATGTTGTCACAAAGGGCAAGATTTCATTCTTTTTAATAGCTGAATTATATTCCTCTGTGTGTGTGTGTGTGTGTGTGTGTGTGTGTGTGTGTATCACATCTTCTTTATCCATTCATAGATCAATGGACAACAAGATTGTTTCCATATTGTGGCTGTTAAAAATAATGTTGCAATGAACATAGGGGTGCTATACCTTTTCAAATTAGTGTTTTCACTTTCTTCAGATAAATACCCAGAAGTAGAATTGCTGGATCATATAGTAGCTCTATTTTTCATTTTTTAAAGGCAGCTCAATACTAATTTCCTTAGTAGCTACGAATTTACATTCCTACCAACAGTGCATGAGGGTTTCCTTTTTTCCACATCCTTGCCAACACTTATTATTTCTTGTCTTTTGATAATAACCAATTTGACAGTTGTGAAGTGATATCTCACTGTGGTTTTGATTTGCATCTCCCTGATGTTTCATGACACTGAGCATCTTTTCATGTATCTGTTGGCCATCTGTATGTCATCTTTGCAGTAGTGTCTATTCAGATCTTCTGCCCAATTTTTAATCAGATTTTTATTTTTTTGGTGTTGAGTTTTATGAGTTCTTCATATATATTGTATATTAACCCTTTATCAGACATATCATTTACAAATATCTTCTCCCACTCAGAACTTGGAGAAGATTACCTTTTCATTTTGTTGATGATTTATTTTGTTGTGCAAAAGCTTTTAGTTTGATGTAGTCCCAATTGTTTATTTTTGCTTTTGTTGCCCTTATTTGAGGACACAGGTCCAAAAAAATATTGTTTATATCAATGTCCAAGAGGTTACTGCCTACATTTTCTTCTAGGAGTTTTATGGTGTGATGTGTTCTTTCATATTCAATAACAATAGTATTATACACAGCAGTAATATTAGTATAACTCCGTTCAGGTTTCCAGACCCAATTCCACTGTGTGTAAGTTTGTGGGAGGGGGTCTTCCCACACATAACACCAAGCAATTCTCAAACACCAGTAGAGTGTCAGAGAACTCAATTCAATTCTGATGCTATTTGTGGGAGGGGGTCTTCCTACACATAATGTTTATTATGCATATATGTTTATTATGGATAGACTGCCAGAGAACTCAACTCAATTCTGATGCTATCTGCCTAGAGACAGCACCAGATTCCCCAGGTTAAGGGCTCTGTCCTACAAGACTGCCCTCCGCTAGTCCTCAGACAAGCCCCAGGCTGTTATCTGTGCTTCTGACCTACCAGCTACAGATTGGAGGTTCCAATGACCTTCCCCTTAGGTTCCATTAATTTGGTAGAGCTGCTCACAGAACTCAGGAAATTACTTACATTTACCAGTTTAATAACAGACACCATAAAGGATACAAATTAACAGCCAGATGAGGAGATACATAAGGAAAGGTCCCATGTAAAGGAGCTATCCCTGTGGAGCTTGAGGCCTGGCTTGGTGGCATGGGGAGGTGTTCTAGTTCCCCAGCATAGAAGTTCTCTCCAACAGAGAAGCAGGATCCCAGAGAGCGATAAGCTCTTCTCAGGGGCTTTTGTCAGGGCTTCATTGCATTGTCATAATTGACTAAATTATTGGCCACTGGCTGATTCAACCTCCAGCTCCCACACTTGGGTGGGGTCCAAAAGTTTCTCATTAACATGACAGAACACCCATTTCACCTTTAAGAGTGTAGTGCTTTCAGGAACTGTGGATTAAGACCAAATATATCTGGGAAATATATATTTGGTCCTATGAATGACCATATATGTATTTCTTCTGACTCATTATATCACATACGGTTTCAGGTCTTTCATTTGGGTTTTTGATCCATTTTGAGTTTATTTTTATATACAGTGTAAGAAAGCATCATTCTTTTTGCATGTAACTGTCCAGTTTTCCCAAGAGAAAAAAAAAAGAGACTGTCTTTTCCCCATTGTATATTATTGCCTCCTTTGTTGGAAATTGACCATTTAAGCATGAGTTTATTTCTGGACTCTCTCTTCTGTTCCATTGACCTGTGAGTCTGTTTTTGTGCCAGTACCATACTGTTTTGAATACTATAACTTGGTAGTATCAGGGGGCATGATACCTCCAGTTTGTTCGTTTACAAGATTTCTTTGGACATTCAGTTTGGGCTATTGTGGTTCCACATAAATTTTAGGATTATTTATTCTAGTTTTGTGAAAAATGTTACCGGTATTTTGATGGGGGTTGCATTGAATCTGTCGATTGCTTTGGGTAGTATTTTTTGTAATATTTTTATTTTTATAATATTAATTCTTTCAATCTATGAACACAGTATATCTTCCCATTTATTTGTGACATCTTCAGTTTCTTTCATCAGTGTCTTATAGTTTTCGGAATAGAGGTCTTTCACCACTGTGGTTAAATTTATTCTTGGGTATTTTACCCATTTTGATGTAATCATAAATGAGATTGTTCTCTTACTTTCTTTTTCTGCTAGTTTGTTATTACTGTATAGACCTCAACAAATTTCTATATATTAATTTTGTATCCTGCAATTTCACTTAATTAATTTTTAGTTCTAACAGTTTTTTGGTTGATTCTTCAGGGTTTTCTATATTTGGCATCATGTCATCTGCAAATAGTGACAATCTTCCTTCTTCCTTACTAATTTGGATACCTTTTATTTCTTTTTCTCATCCTATTGCTGTAGCTAGGACTTCCAGTACTATGTTGAATAAAAGTGAGAGTGGAAATTCTTGTCTTATTCCTGATCTTGGAGGAAAAACTTTCAGCTTTTCACCATTGATATGATGTTAACTGTGTTTGTCATATATGGCATTTTTCATATTGAGGTATATTCCCTCTATATACACTTTTTTGAAAGTTTTTATCATGAATGGGTATTGAATTCTATCAGATGCTTTTTCTGCATCTTTTGAGGTGATCATATGATTCTTAACCTTCCTTTTGTTAATGTGGTTATCATGTTGATTGATTTGATATCGAACCCTTCTTGCATCCCTGGAATAAATCCCACTTGATTGTGGTGAGTGGCCCTCTTAGTGTACTGGTGAATTCAGTTTACTAATATTTTGTTGAGAATTTTTACATATATGTTTATTATGGATAGTGACCTGTAATTTCCTTTCTTTCTTTTCTTTCTTTCTTTCTTTCTTTCTTTCTTTCTTTCTTTCTTTCTTTCTTTCTTTCTTTCTTTCTTTCTTTCTTTCTTTCTTTCTTTCTTTTTCTTTCTTTCTCTTCTTTCTCTCTCTCTCTTTCTTTCTTTCTTTTTTGGTAGTGTCTTTCTGGTTCTGGTGTCAGGGTTATGCTGGCCTCATAGAATGAATTTGGAAGTCTTTCTTACTCTTCAGTTTTTTTGAAAAGTTTGAGAAGGATGGATATTAACTCTTCTTTAACTATTTGATAGAATTCTTCTGTGAAGCTATCTGGTTCTGGGTATTTGTTAATTGGGAGTTTTTTGATTACTGATTCAATCTCATTATTAGTAATCAGTCCATTCAGTTTTTCTTTATCTTCCTCATTCAATCTTGGAAAGTTGTTTCTAGAAATGTATCTATTTCTTCTAGGTTGTCCAATTTGTAAGCATATATTTTCCATAGTAGTCTCTTATAATACTTTTTATTGCTGTGGTGTCAGTTATGACTTCTCTTTAATTCTAATTTTATCTATTTGGAGTTCTCTTCCTTTTTTTCTTGATGGCTCTAGCTAAAGGTTTATCAATTTGTTTACCTTTTCAACTTAGTTCCACTGTTCTTTTCTATTTTTTTTTTTTAGTTTCAATTTCATTTATTTCCATTCTGATCTTTATTATTTCCTTCCTTCTTCTAACATTAGGCTTTGTCTTTTTCCTAGTTCCTGTAGGTGTAATATTAGTTTATTTTAGATTTTTCTTGTCTCTTCAGGTAGGCCTGTATCATGCAAGATGCTTGCCCCAAGCTCTTTCTCATCTTTCTGGACATAGAACTCTTCTATATTTCCCAGTCTTACATGCAACTAAATACAGCCATTGGCTGAGTTGTAGCCAGTGGAATGTGAACAGAAGTGACGTGCTATTTCTGGACCAAAGTTTTTAAGAAATGAGTTATGTCCCTTTCCGTACTCTCTTTTCCCTCCTACCAATTGATGCAATAACAACAATGTCCTAGAGGAGCTGAAGCCACAAAATGGAAGTTTGGGTTCTTGAATTACTATATGGAAGAGAGTTAGCTACCTCCTGACCAGGAATACTATGAACTATTACATGAATGAGAAATAAATTTATATTCTGTTTGAGTCATTATAATTTTGTTAAGAGTATCTATTTGTTGTAGTAGCTAGCATTATGTCAACTGATACAGCACTTAATCATTGATGAATGAATAATACTAATCCTCAATATCAGCCTATTGTTTTCAGTTGGAAGGCAGTCCTCTCTGTTTATGAGTAAAATCTATAGCTTCTTCTACTCTGTTACTTAATGAGAGCAACATCATCATAAAACCAGGGTGTGTTGGTACCTGCCTAAACTAATGAATAGCAGGAATCAACTTCACTTCGCCTTTGAGAATATTTAGTTGCAAACAGTTGGGTGATTTGTCCAATGTACTACAATTAATTGGTGGAAAAATCTAGCCTGGGCCTCCTCACTTCCAAGTTGTATCACTAAGATAGAAAACAGCTGATTGTTAACTATATATATTTTTTAAAGCCTAAAGTGATTTTTCACTTTGCATCTAATTACATTCCTCTTATGTGTACACAGACTCAGGTCAAAGCTCAATTGATTGGCTACTATCCTTGGATATGCTTTTAGAACATCTTGGCATAGAGAGCAAAAGTACAAATGTTACATCCCCAGTAACAATGCTTTTCCAGATAGAATCTAAAATTGGAATATGTCATTCATATGTGATTCTATATAATAATCTTATTTTTAAAATAACTTTACATTCTATACAAAATTAATGTGAGCTTATAATATAAACTTTGGAAAGTAAAAATGAGCAAAAAATTTAAAGTCACTCAAATATGTGATATATATTTTACCAAAAGAGAGAGTCATTAAATATTCTTCTACACCATTTTTAATGACTGCCTAGGTATTATGTTATATGAATATGTCAGTATTTATTGACTGAGGCCCTAAATATATGTAGCAGCTATCAATAAAATGAAAGCAACAGTCTACAGTCAGATTGACCAAAACAGTAAACATGACAGTTTTGTTCTTTCATTGATTCATTCATTTAACAAACATTTTTTGGGTACCCTCCCTGTGCCAGCATTTTGTCAGGTGCTAGAGAGCCCACAACAAAAGAGATTAACAAAGTGCCTCCTTGTTACAATGCAGGTGAAAGTCACTGTGATGTGACACAATTCTGTTGCCCTACTCTCTCCTCTTTATACCTCTTTCAACATAGTCAACATTTTGGGAATGGAGAGGATCTCAAAAGAAAGTTGCTTTATTTCTTCAAGGATCATGCATTCATACTGAGTAGATAAAGCTGAAGAAACAGGAAGAACATGTGGTAAGTCCCATTATTTGTTTATAATTTTTCCTTCACTCACTGCCCTTTCTCTGCTTTCCCTGTAATTAAAGTATATTCCCCACTCCATCCATGCATTTTGAGCTTGGCCATATGACTTGCTTTGACTAATGGAATGTGGGCAGAAATGGCAGTGTTCCAGTTCCAAGTAGAGTCTAGAAAGGCACTGTGTGTTTCTCCCATAAGGATTAGCATCCTGTCTTATGGCTCTGCCCTACATCACTAGAACAGCATGCCTTTAATAGGTAGCTGTTGCTCCTTCAGTCTGGGTCTCAAAATGAGAGACACATGGACCTATTTGAACATAACCTGTAGTTTAAGGCAGAGCTTTTCTCCTGGGTCCCAGTCTTACAGGCAAGACATAAATGTTTGCTAATTCAAACCACTGATATTTTGGGGTTGTTTGCTATACCACATTATCATAGCAATAGCAGACGAATCCAGAACAATACAAAATAAAGTACTCAATCGTGGATGTCTAACTGAAATGTCATGTCCTCCAGGAAGTACTTCAAGATATTCCCTCATCATCTTTTTGCTTTATCAGCCAGAATCAATCTCTCCTTTGTGTTTCCTTAGTATTTTGCTTGTGCCTCTGTTAGAGCTGATGTTCACCACAGTCTGCTTTCTACACACATATAGTTGTATATGTGTTTGGAATTCCTCTGGAAATAAAAGGTGTTTGTCATTGTTTGAGGGAAGGGAACTCTTCACAGTGTCTTGACTATATCCAGTGCTTGGCATGCAGTAGATGCTCAAAAATATTTAACTGAATGACTGAATTAGAAGGTCTTCTAATCAGGGGTGCTGGTGGAATGGAACTGAGTAATGGAACACTGTGCTAACCCTCGGGATGTACCGTGGTGCACAAATGCAAGGACAGAAACTGCATCCAAATTTGGTAGGTGCAGGAAAGAATAGGCAGACATGTAAGCCAGGGGAACTGTAGAAGGAGACAGCATTCTGTCCTAGAACGAGACTGCGCTGATGCTCTAGAGACCTGAGTTCTAGTCCTGATTTGGATACTAGCCAGCTGTGTTACCTTAGGAAGTTACTTAACCTCCCTGGACCTCGTTCTCCACATCAAAGGGAAAAAAATGATAACTTTACTCAAAAAATTGTTATAAAGATCCAGAAGGATATACATACATGACAAAAATATTAAGCTCCACCTGAGTCCATATCAAGCATAGCAAATTAGCTTGTTCTTCTTTTCACAGAAAGAGAGTCCACATTTCATACACCGCTGGGAAGCCAAATGATGACTCATTAAATGGCCACACAAGTGTACATGGAATCATTGTAGGAGTTGCTCACTTAAAGTAATCACTGTCTTGTGGTGACTTTTGTCAGGTGCCTCTTTTTCATCTGGGAAACAAAAACTGGATATTTTTAATGTTTTGTTGCCAGGGACTACATTAAAGTTGAAATTTATTTTTACTTATTGTATCTGCCAGGTAAAGTTAATTCCTCTTCTTGGCTCCCTCAGGACTTAGTTTAAACCTTGATACAAATGAATTGTTTCCAGTTCTGTCTCCCAAACTAGTCCATGAGCTCCTGAGGGCTGGGCCCACATGTGAGGTTTCCATGCTATGCGAGAACAGTATGCTGTATAGTGCATTTTAGAAGGACTTTAATAAAGCAATCAGCATTTTTAAGTGTGAGAACTCAAAGGAAAGTTCAGATTTCCTGCAAAAGTTATGTATGTTCAACAATACCTCATTTATCAATGATGCCAATTAATCGAGAGACTATTGTGCCTTTTATACATTCTAGGCAAGAAACAGATGTAGCTGGCATATTCTAAAATGTATTTCACTCTTCTTCTTTATAGAGAAAATCATGCATGATGTTTCATTCTCTTTCTTGTTCTAGGTCTTGATGATGACTGTGAGTCACAGAGCACAAAGGAAAGAGCACAGATTCTGTAGTATGACGATTCATGTTCAAATCTTCATTCTGCCTCTTATATGTCTTATGATCCTGGGCATGACGCTTGGCTTTTTTTGAACTTCAGTTTCCCTATCAATAAAACAGAGATTATGTTACCTCCCTTACAGGGTTGCAAAGTTTAGAAATAATTTATGAAAATATGTAGCACCATCCCTCACACATGGTAGGTGCTCGATAAAACAGTTATTGTTAGTTATTCCTGTTGGTCCTTGATGCAGAACAGTGGTGCCCTCACAAGATATTTTTGTAGAGTTTTTTTTGCCCCTCAGGGAAATGGCCCCACATTACTGTACTTTTAGTTCTTATTCCTGGTTTTGTAGTTTTACCACCTGTTCCCTCGCTGTTAGGCTACCAGTTATCAATTCTAATGGCCATCAGTAAGAAATGACAGCTGCCTCTTCTTGCTGTCAGACTGCTACCAACTAACTTTCTGCTTCAAATCTACTTGGAATTATATGTCAAATGGAATGAATAATTCTGAGAAGAGCCTGACGATGCCTTCAGTGGGGCTGAGTGAATGACATTTAGTGCATGGGCTTTGTTAAGCTACTTTGATGGTTCAGTCTTTTGTTTTTCCTCTGTATTATAGCTTGCATCTGTGTTTCTGAGGGCTAAGATTGCAAAGTGATAATATCCCGACAAGAAGGGCAGTGCTCTATTTCCTTTCCAGGAAAAGAAAACAATCTGAGAGACACATCTCTAGAGAACATGATATGATAACCTTTTTAAAAAAGGATTATTGCTGTTATTGTTACTGTTATTGTTGTTTTGAAATCATTTTGC
The DNA here is from genome assembly GCA_032199065.1 of Smutsia gigantea. Lineage (NCBI taxonomy): Eukaryota > Metazoa > Chordata > Mammalia > Pholidota > Manidae > Smutsia > Smutsia gigantea. Next base: position 214,359 of record JAVSCE010004179.1, on the reverse strand, counting down.
TCAGCGGTGTCTGCTCAGTGGAAAGAATACTAGATTGGGAGTCTAAGTTTTAGGTTCTAGCCTCAACTCTTAAATGACTTCATGAAAATGACTATCCTCTCTTGGTCTCAGTTCCTTAATCTCAAAAGGTAGAAAGATTCAGCAGGATGATCTGTGAGCATCTATGTTCTGTGAATCTACATCGAGGTACCCAGATGATTGCGTGGCAATAACTATAGTATGACTGGGAACAGACTTCACTTTATGGCTTCAGCCTTCATGGTCTGTTCGAACTTAGGTATGTCAGTTGATAGCCAAATTCTTAACACCATTTTCTGGTCTCTTTACTATTTCTTTTCATAATGATTTTGTCCTTAATTTGGACTTATTTCAAGGAGAAAGATGTTAACTACTTAAAAGTGATGGGATGTTTTAATCTGGGCTGGAAAGCCTATTCCTTGAGAATGGCTTAATTAACATTTCCAGGTTCATAACATTTTCATTTATTCATCTTTTTGTTTTTAAATGGTTTTTTAAGTTTTCCAGAGACAGCGATCTCATGTTCCTAATGGATTATAAGAGAAAGAGTGGGTCTGCTGGGATCTGCATTCTTATTAGCTTTAAGATTCACATTAGGAGAGAAAGGGAGCTTAAGCAGAATAGGTCCACCGTGCTAATAAAAAAAGAAACAGAACTTGAGTTCAACACAAGATAATGTGGTAAGACTGCCAAGCACAAAGCAGATCAAAAGAAGGGCCTCCCAGTGACCTTGGAGCAGGACAAATATTTTTCTTCCCAGGGCTCATTCTCCACTGAGGGAAACCATGTCTTACATATCAGTAATGAGTATGCTGCTGTGAATTTATCACAGCACCACGGCTGTGCAGAGACTGCCTCTGCATGTGGTGGATGCCCCCAGTACAAATTAAATTCAGTGCATTGAAAAATTACCTAAACAGGAGTCAGGAGACCTGGCCTTCAATCTTGAGGATCACTAACCAGAGGTATGTTGTTAGACATAGTATTTCATATTTTTGGCTCTGTTTCCACATCTGAAAAATGGGAATATCAATACTAGCCCAGCATACTTTGCCAGATCATTGTAATGACTGATGTACTAGGGGAACAGAAAAGGTCTCAGGTTTAATGGGATCAGCTGGCAATAGTGCCTTGTTTCCTGCTTCCTTTAAAGCTATGACTGTGACAGTTGCCAAGCCTCGAAAAGCATATCTGTCAATAACAAAACACTGTACATTGCTTTGTCCATTTTGGAAAAACAACTTGAACTGGCGTTGCAATGACCTTCAGCAATTCTGTAAGGAACTAGAGGGGATGAGACTATTATGCCAGATATCTAACGAGTGAGAGAGTTGGTGTCCATGAAGCCCTTTCCCTGAGTCACCTTCTCTGAGAGTGACAATCAGAACAGGGAAGGTCCCCAGGAATGTTACTATGGTATGGTTGCATCTCAGGCTCATGGCCAAAGAAGGCATTGTGTGTTGGTATTAGCTCTTAATGGAATTTCATCACATGTCTTTACTCTCCAGAAATGAAGCCAATTTTATTTTGTAGGAAGGGTAGGGAATGTTTTCAGAGTGAGGGGATGTATCTAAAGTCACAAGCCAAACATGCAAGCACTCCAATTATTTACACATACTAGACAATTAAAATGCCTTAATGTCTGTTCACTTTAATGCCTGAAGCATTTTCTTTGTAGGGGAATTCAAGGGTTAAGCCATCCCAACATGCCTCACTCCCAATTTATAAAATGGAAAATCTTCCATAAATCAAAAGTTACAAACAGACTTTGTAATGTCATAACTCTTGTGATGGCTCTCACCTTGATTGATTCCTATACATACATTCCGGCTGATTACCATAATGTGCTCTTGTGGGACAATTGGCACTGGATGGGGAGAAAGAAGCAGGCAGGGAAGTAAATAACAAATGGACCCGGCTCCTCCTCATCGAGAGTGATTTCACTCCAATGTTCCATCATATCAACTGGGAAAGAGAGTCGTAGGGTTTAGGCAATCAATTACAGATATGTGTAGAGGCAGACACAATCATTTCACTGATTGTCACCGGTCTCGAGCAGTGACACCGAAAAGTGATCCGTCACTCGATTTTCTCTGACACCCTGAGAAAGATGGCAGACACTTGTAGACTAACAGGTCCCTGGATCGGTTGGCTTGTAGGATTGAAAAATAGCTGTGCTTCAAACTTATCCAAACCTTTAAATACCACTGTTGCTAAGATTTTATATCTTTCTGGCAAACATTTAGAAAGATTACCAATAGGCTAAAGATGTCACGCCAGAGCAGAAGTTACGGTCTGTTGTCACCGCAACTGATGTCGTCACGTTGCGTGCTGCAGGGTGTTGGAAGGGTGATGGGAAGGACGGAAACACGTACTTCCTCCAACATGAGGAAGATGGCAGCCACCTCATTGAATGTGCCCCGTGGGACAGTTGGTGGGAGGACCCCATTGAGGGAGGGACCCATCGGTACAGATGAACCCCTGTCTCCACCCCCACCCACATTTCCGGAGCCTTTAGTCCATCAGCTTTGCTTCCAGTAGATACCTGGATTTAGTGCCCTCCCGTTTGGTATGATTTCTGAGTGATCCAGCCTCTACCAGCTGGGATTCTACTTCATCTACACTGCTGTGATGGGCTATCTTTCTTCTGTAGGAGTTAGTTCATGAAAAATTAATATGTATACAGCCTATACATTTTTTTCCCAAAATCTTTTTTTCCATTCAAAATAAAAATAGATTTATCAAGATATATGGGTTAAAAAGAAAAGAAGTATATTGTTATTAAAATGAAAATAGATTTATCAAGATACATGGGTTAAACAGAAAAGAATGACATTTAATTAAATAACTGAATGTCACTGAGAAAATTGACACTGCCTTTGAACACTTAACATATAAATATATGGGTATATTTAAGAAGTAGCAACCTAGAATCAGATTTTTAATTTTTTTCTGCAATTGGACTGTAGACCATGGCTTGAATCCAGGTGGGCTCCATGTGGAGCCTCCAGGTTGAGGAATGATGTACAGGACTTCTTCCTAAAGGGAAGCTACATCCCCTCCCAGCTGCAGCCTGAATCACCAGTAGTGAGAGATGCTTGGCTGCGTGAAGATAAATGCCAGTTGAGGCAATCCTGGGCACACAATTCCAAACTGCAAAGTCCTCCAGAAAGCGATGGCAAAGGCTTGCAGATTTCATCAGCATCTTCACTGAAACTGACTCCGTCCATTTCTGCTATTTCTTCTGGCACTCAGAGTCTTTACCAGCCACCCAAGCACTATCCCTTCCATCAGCATATTTTCTCTTGGCACTGGAGGACATAAATGAACCCAGCACACTCTCAGACTTCTCTGTGTAAATCATCAAGAAATATGATGACCTCCTGTAGAAATGATGTTCTGCATTTCAAAGTTCATTCTCTTCTAAACTAAATCAGCAGCAGCCATCTGGTCCTTTGCTGGGTTCTTCAAACCACTTGACCCCAGGCCCCCTTAAATCCTTTCACTCACACTGGCACCCCTTGTAGCTGCCCTCAGCGGTGAGAGAAGGTCCCCCACGCTTACGGACTGTTCAAATGGTCCACTCTCCACTTTGAAGCCGGCTAGAGAACAGGTACCCAGTAATGATTAAAAGTAATTGCTGATGTTCCTACAGCACTCTGTGCTTGTCAAAGAGCTTTTATGTCTGTCACTTCACCTCCCATCCCACTCCCCCACACAAACGGCCCCTGGAAGTAGCTAAGCATCCTAAGGACAGAGGCACAGAGATATAGTAAGGAGTTTGTTCAAGGTCAAATGGCATGTTAGCAAGAGTCTAAACTAGATTTTTGGACTTGTGCTGTGCTTATACTGCCTCCAGAAACAAGAGACAAAGCAAAAATAATTTAGTGATGACCAAATTGTCACAATCTCTGTCATCACCTCTGAGCACTTATTGAGTGACCCCAGGCTGAGCCCCTCATCCACATCACCTTATTTGACACCCCCAACCCTTATTGAGCCCCTCCTGGTAAACAGATAAATCCTCAGAAGCTCTCTACATGCTATGCAACCCCAGCATGGGAGCTCTCAGCGAAGGCTCTGGCACTGCCAGTGGGTTGCCCTCAGAGGAAACCTTAGGTCAAAATCTGGGCACCACCAGAGGATTCAGAGTAGCTGCAGAAAGCCTTAGAAGGAAATCTTTAACAGAGTACAGAAATCTCATAAAATGCTATGGGCCTGGAAAATGATTTCATAAGTTATTTTGATGGCAAAAAATGTATGAAACAGAATTGACTAATTCATAAATAACTTCAGAATTTCATCTATTATTTCTCACATCATAACTTACAATGGAATAATTGTTTCTAATTCTGCTGAGTATTTTCTCATGCTTTTTGGTCCCCTTGGTAAATCTTATTATTGGGTAACTCCTAAGACATTTGTGCTTTCCTCTATGATGATGAGAACAAGTAAATATTAATAGCAATTTGTTTTTAATACCATGCAGCATTAATTTCACCACTGGGACCTCTTTTTTTTTTTCTTTTTAATTTCTCATCGAAGGGAAAACTGGTTGAGATTCCCCAAAGAAGGGCTCACAGAAAAAAAACAACAACAAAAAGAAAACCCAGTGTCCTGTGATCTTATACAAATCTCAACTTACATTTTATTTACTATGTACATTACTGCAAACCAATATGAACCATAACTCCATTTAGATAATAATAATCAAATTATCCAACCTGGGATAGCATGTTTTATAGATTTTGGTCTAAATTTAATATAAAAATGCAGTAGTCCTTGTTTGGAAGAGTTTATTAAGGGTTAGCAAAGAAAAAGCTTTTTCAATAGTCTATAACTCTCTAATGGCCTTTTTCAAATAAAATGGGAAAGAATTTGAAAAGAAACCTGTATCAGTGAGCTGCAATTGTAACATTACAGTACAGGTCTATAAATCTTGACATGCTCAGAAGATTGCCTAAACCAGCAATACAATCTGTCCAAACCTCATTGTCTCCACGATCAGCCAGCCTCATTTTAAGAAATGTATGTGGTCTTCAACCTAATTTTATCACCTTCATTTGTAAACTAGTCAATCAATCAAAGCATCCTGGAGTCTAAATAGAAAAAGGAGTGCATTTTCATGCATTCTGGGCAACACAGTCAAAAATTAATCTCCACTTGATCAGACATTTCTTGCCCTCATCCCAATAGACCATCATTAGGGTCAGCAATGTATATTAAAAATAGAGTTACTGCAAACAGTTCACAAGCTGGTGTCTGCAGACTGCCTGCCCTTTCCTCAGAAAGCTTCCTCCTCTGTATGAGCCTGAATATGTTCACTAGATGCATCTGGAAGGAAGCAGGCTGGAAATCAAGTTGGGAAAGAAAATGCCTTCAGCCCTCAGGAAACACGCATCACTTCCCGAGTGCCTGGGCCACTGAAACACTCCAGGTGGGACTGTTACAGAGAAAGTATTTCCTAAATATACATTCAAAGGATCAGGCCCAAGGAGAAAGGTGTTCCCTACACACAGGGTGGGTTTTGTGGGGGGGGAGGGGCGTCTGTGGGGGGTGAGGATGGGAGCTTGCCCCGGGCAGCACTTGAGACTGGTAAATATGGGGAGGAAAGGCAAAAGAGTGGCCAAAGCTCCAGAAAAAATACGTTTAGAGCTGGTTTTTTCCTCCTCTCCCATCTCCACCCTTCACAAGTTCTGCTTTTGGGTAAATGCCTGTATTTTGGGTGAGGCTACAATACTTATTACCTAAGTATGCAGGCCCTCTGCCAGGTGCCTCTTTGGATCCCTGGGTGCCTACAAAAAGATAATTCTGTCTCTCCCTCAATAAACATTTCCTGAAGGAAGGAAAGTAGTTGACGGAAACTTTACTTTCAGGCCTTTAACCTTGGGGCCCTCCTGGACATCCTGGATGTTCTCATGCCACATTCAGTGCAGCAGGAAGTCCACTGGCTTTACCTTCAGAATTCAATCCGAACCTATTTCTCACCACCTCCTTTGCTACCATGCTGTTCTGGGCCCCCGTCATCTCTTGCCTGTCTCGTGATAAACAGCACATAGCATGTCTTCCTGAGTCAACTCTTCCTCCTAGTCTCAACCCAAGAAGCCAAGAGCGATCCTGCTAAAACTTAAGTCAAAATATTTTACTGTTCTCCTCAAACCCCTTCAGCAGCACCTATTTCACTGGGAGTAATAGCCAATGTCCTTAAATGGGCCACTTAACCAAGGCTATGAAAACAATACTTATTACCTAAGTATGCAGGCCCAAGATTTCCTTGTAATTGCCTCAGCCTGTGAGCCTGATCAAATCCCCCCCCCACACACACCATGGATTTTTCAAGCACTCCTGTGTGCCAGGCCCTGGGTAAGTATTTTACCTTCGTTATCTCATATGCTACCAATCTCTTCATAAGTGGGAAGCATTTGGGACTTGAGGACGTTTTGCAGGTGTAGGTGTGGCAGGTTTAAGTTTCTACTTATAGAAAGCGACTGGTGGGATTTGTACTGGGAAGAACACAGCCTTACTTTCAAATCCAAGCTCCACCAACTTGGGGGTGCTACCACGTTGGACATAGTCATTTAACCTCCCTATTATATATATATATATATATTTTTTTTTTTTTTAATTTAAGGTGTGAAAATATCACCACAAGGCCTGGCATAGTTCCTGGCACTCAATAATTGTTGTCTTCCCTTTTTCCTATTTGCCAGCCCTAAGAAATTTGAGAAGTAAGCTGAGTTTGTGTCCAGCAGGATTCCCTTTAATGAGCACATAAAATGGGCCTTACCTCCGGAGAGCTGAGAATCGGTTTACTTTAAAGGAATTAGAGACATTTGTACTTCAAGAGATAGAAGGTCATGCTTCCCATTAAGGAATGGATTCCTCCTCAGTGGCGACAGATGGCCTTCCCAAGGCCCCTCAGATTCATGCCCTGTGAGCAACTGCAAGTGTCTTCCTTGGGGCCCACACAACGATGCTGGCCTGCCTGCACGCCCTTCCCGCTTCGCTGCCTCGTCTTCCCCGAGGACTCGCCCCGTGACCAGTATGCACACTCCTGCACCTGCCATGTCATCAAAACCCAAAACTTCCTATTGATCTCTAGCGCCATGGCCAGAGATCCATAAACGTCAGGGAAGTGTTGATGGAAGTCTGGAGACCATCTCCAAAATCCTCTTCATTCACTCACCCACACCTTCCTGTACCCAATGAACATCTGTTGAGCATTCACTAGGTACTGAGAGCAAGGCTGGGTCCTGGGAATAGAGGATGAATAAAGTCAAGTCCGAGTCCTCAGAAGGTGTCTGCCTAAAGCCAGGTTTCCCTAAGTGTGGTGGCTGGACATCTGATAGTGGGAGAATTTTAGGTAGCACAACAATAGATTTTTTAAATTTGAATAGTTAAGTATTTTAATGCATATCAGGAAAACTACATTACTAGCTTCACACTCATGATTGATGAAGTATCATTGTTTATGGTTACAAACAAATGAAAAATGAGTTGAATCAAAGAAAGAGATTAAGAAAATAATGTAGATGATGCATGAATATGGCAGAAATTATATGAGAAATGCTGAGAAATACTAAAGTAAGAGATACAGAACATCCAAAACCCTGGACCATAGACTGTACTCAGGGCAGAGAAGCCTGATGGTGAGGAAGGGCAGAGAGGAGAGGGGGGCTGTCAGTGTTGTTTGGGGGGCAGATAGAGGCAGGGAGTCCTGGTAGATCAGCTTCCCTAGAAGCTACAGTTTGAAAGAAGAGTATGCGTTTTCCAGGTAGAAATGAGAGAAAGGGTACTGCAGCTAAATGAGTGACCAGGCTGATTCTCTAAGATGGTCAATTGTTTGTCCAAGGTCTAACAGACAGGAAAGAGATTTGAACCCAGGATTGCCACATTCTCAGGTAGTGTGGTATCATAGTTAGGAGTGGGTGCTTTGGAGTTGGAAAGAATAGAGTGGGCAGTCCACATCTCAGATCCACCATCTATTATTTTGACAAGTCACTTCGTTGCCTAGTTCTGAAATGGGCATGATCCTAAGTGTCTCCCTCCTCAGGCTTTGCTGTAAGTATTACATGTGCTAATTCATCTGAAGGGTGTTAGTGTTGTGTTGCACATAGTGAGTGTTCATACATGACAGGGATCATTCTTGCTAATAGTAGGTACTTAATCTGCTGCATCCTATCGCCTCCAGAATGAATTATTTTGTCCTACTTTGGTACATTGTAATGCCTGGCACATAAAAGTTTCAACAAATGGTGGTCAGTTTATTGAATGAATAAGTGAATGAATGAATGAATATCTGTTTATAAACTAAATTAACTGATATACAAATATTCCCCTTTCCTTTGTAATATTAATAGAATACAATCTAAAAACAGAAATAGATGTATTTTAAACCCTATATATTGTGATAATCTGTGTGGAAGATTTCAAATGTCAACTTTTTAAAGAACCTAAAAGCCCTCTATAGCAAAAACATACAGTAAAAAGATCAGTGGTTCCCAGTGGTGAGGGAGTGGGAAGGAATGAATAAGTAGAGTACAGGGCATTTTCAGGGCAATGACAGTATTTTGTGTGGTATTGTAATGGTAGATATAGGACATCATGTGTTTGTTAAAGGCCCATAGAACCATACAACGGAGGGTAAACTGTAAGATAAACTGTGGGTTTGGTTAACAGTAATGTATTAATATTGGTTCATCCGTTGTAACAAATATATCGTCTAATAGAAGAAGTTAATTAATAAGAGGAACTCTGGCAGGGAGGAGGCAATAGTTGTGAACTCTGCACAACTTTTCTGCAAACCTAAAACTTTTCTAAAAAATAAAGTGTATTTAAAAAACAGAAGAACAACAGCAACAAAATGAAAAACAAACAGACAAAAACCCTCTAGGGACCAGGAGAGATCAAATTAGAAGAAAACACTTGGACTCCACTGAGGCCTGGAGAGGGAATCTGGGAGCAGGATGGGTCAGAAAAGAAAAAAGAAGGTTTGTCCCCAGTGTGGTCCGTAATAGAAACTTACTCACAAAACAAGAGAGGCAACAAAAAGATGCGTGACAAGCCATCCTCAGGTGACTATTATGTCTGCCATTGTGCCAAGGTCAGCAAGACCTTGTGGTGGGGCCTTTCCTGCAGGTGCAGGTGCAGGTGGAGATGAACCTGTTTGGAATGGACGGTTCCAAGTTTTCAGGCACTTGAATGAGAGCAAGGCCCACTTCCCTGTACTGGAAGGCTCCCCTCCTTGGGAATGGAGGTTTCTTGAATGTAGGGCATAGCTGGCCTTTCTCCCAGATACAGTGGAAGCCCTAGGTTGGGTTGGGTTATCATACATAATCACATGGCCCAGATGAGCCTCTTCTGCTCCATCAGTTCAATCTTCCCTCTCCTTTTCTTGCTCGAGATGTCACTTCTTTAGATACATTGGCATGCTCTCTTTCCTTCTGCGCCTACCCATTCATTGGTAGATTCATCCCTTCTTCCCGCTTTTTTTCTTTTTATTAAGGTACTGTATATATATAGCATATATACACAAACACACACTGGATGTCAATATAGTGAAATGCCTAATGCATCTATCTTAATTACACAGTTTGGTCAGTTCTGACAACTGCATATACTTATATAATCCATACCCCTATTATTATAGAGTACATTTCTGTCACCCCAGAAAGGTCCCTTGTGCTCCTGTCCCAATCCATCCCCTTTTTATTCCAGAAACAACATATATTCTGAATTTTCTCAACATATATTAGCTTTTCCCTCTCAACTTTGCTTACTCACCAGGAAAACCTCTTAGTCCTCCTTCAAAACCCAACCAGATTGCACCACCCAAATTTATTACTTCCCTCTCTCGGTTCCTTCAACAATCTGAGTATTTTTTGTGTCTCTTTCTCCCCCATTAGACAATGCACTTATGAGAATCATATCATCATATCTTATTTATCTTTTATAACTAGTGCCTATAATATAGTAGATATTCAATACATGTTCTTTGAATGAATAAATAGTGAAAAATATCTGCCAGAATAATATCCTTCTTTGTCTTCACCTTGGTTAAATCCCTAATTCCCATACTATTTGTTTTGTTTATTTTTATCAAATTATTTTTAAAAATTATAAAAACCAGCACAAGTTCACACAGAAGGGTATAAAGTGAACAGTAGAAGACTCACTCCTTAAATTAACTACTGTCAGTGATTTCTTGTATATCCTTCCAGAGATGTCTATAGCATTTCTTTTTTTTTACACAAGTGTTTTTACATAATATATACCTTCTTGAAACTTGCTATTTTCACATAAAATTATGTAAAAACAATAATAATAATATTTAAAACTACCACTTACATAGTGTGCCTGTTAGTCTAAACACCACATATATATATTTATTCTATACAATAGTCCTTTAAGTGCCATTATTATAGTTTTTGATGTTTAATAATTATCATTTTTTTATTATATATTATTAAAGTTGATTTTTTCATAGATGAGGAAACTGAGACACAGATTAAGTAACTTGCTCGAGGTCACATATACTGACAATTATTTCATTGTTCTACATATATCTACTTTATTCTTTTTAATAGCTATGTAGTATCCATTGCATGGCTGTACCATGATTTATTTAGCCAGCTCCTTCTTACAGTTATTTAAGTACTTCCAGTTTTTAGCAACTACAAACTATGATGCAATAAATTCCTTTATTCTAATATTGCTGCTTTCTTGTGGGAGTATATCCATCCTGGCATGAACTGGGTCAAACTGTGTGTATTTTACATCTTGATGGTTATTTCTATTCCCAACCAAAGAGAGCACCAATTCACATACATATGCTTTTTGTGGGAATGTCTATTTCCCACACTCTTTCTAATTCCAATATCATTACACTTTAGAGGCTTACCTTTCTGACAAGTATGATATGTCTTTGCTTTTTTGATCTGCATCTTATAAAATAAGAGTGAGGATATCTTTTGACAACCACTTCGATTTTTTCTATGCTGTTCACTTTCTTATTTCTCTGCTTTTTTTTCTGCTGTGTTATTAGCCTTCTTATTTACTTGTAAAGGCTCTTTGCATATTGAACCATTAGTCTTTTGTCTGTAATACATGATGCATATATTTTCCCCTATGTTGTCATTGTTTATAGTATTTTTATGATACAAAGTTCTTAATCAATTTATCAGTCTCTTTAAGACTTTTGAACTTGGCTCCATTTGAAAATTCCCCTGTAAAATTCTAGCCCCTTTTCATCATCCTTTCCTCATTAGCCAGAGAACCTCTGACTTTGACACCACATAACTTTTCACAGTGAGTCTACGTTGTAGCTAAAATGAGCAACCAAGGGAAATTAATCATTTGGAAAGAAGGCCATAGGGCTTCACTGGACGCTTCATAAGGTGATAACTGTTGGCTGAGTTTGATACCAGTTCAGTGGGTGTTTCATACTGATAGATAAATCCCTTTCCTTAGCAGATGGTGTCAGGGTGGAAATTTTTGTAGTATGGAACAAGTTAAGGCAGTACATAAATAAAAACGTTTTTAATTCCCAACTTTGCCTGAGTTCCAGTATGTGGCTGGTTTATGCAGCTGCAGCCATGTCAATACACTGGCAGGGAGTGACTGATATTGCCAGTGTCAACTCCGGGCAGGAAGCAAGATGAATACAAACATTTCTTAAGGGCACTGAGAGACGATCAGGATGCTCATGCCCTCCAAAACGTTTTCATAGAGCCAAGCTCCAGAAAGTTTAATGTAGAAGACCAAGCGCCATGCTTTGTGCAGGGGGCAGAGAGCACACAAGAATTTAAATACTAATAAAAATACTCCTGTTTTCAACTCTCACCGAAATAACCCTTGCACCGTCTTACTTATCACTTTGTTCCACCTAAAGGACAAAGGCCAAGGTCATAGAGAACCTCTCAGGGACTTACTTGTACTTGTGATTCAGAAGTGTCTCCTCGGAGATCTCTTTTCTTCTCCATTCAAGGTGGGGCCTTACTGTAGTCAACTGTTCAGGATTTTTAAAACTCTTCCCTTTTCAGGAGGTGAATGGTGTACAAAGTGAGAAGACAATAAAATGCTATCTATTTTCCACTTGTCGTACCTCCATTAGGCCTGTTCCCTTCTGTTCTGTCTTCCTCAAGGGGTCATTCTAGAGAGAGAGAGAGAGAATGCTTTTTTTTTTTTTTTAAGAAACGCTGTAATAACTTTCATCAGCAAGAATCAGTAAGACTTAGTAAGCAGGTATCCTGTCCCCATTACTGAAAACACAACAACAGAAATATTATAAGGCTTTTGGAAGAGAAGTAGTGGAAAGGCCTGGAAAGGGAAGCTATTTACCTCCTTCTCCCTCAAGAAACATCAACGATTTAAACTATTTTGGGTTTCTTTAACAAAATGCTAATGTAAAATGTAAGTCTGATGTTAAAGGACATTTTAAAGTACATAAACTCAAACTAAAATGACCCAAGTAAAATGAAACTGGGTGTTTTGTAAGTCATGAAACAAGATTTTTGTGAATAATGCTGCCTATGCAGAAAAGGGAACATACGAGATTGATTTTTAAAAATACCTAATTTCACAAAAATAACCTTTTAAAGCTTTTTCCAGCTCAAGAAAAAGAAGCCTTTGACCCATAAACACCAGACCCATTTGACAAATATTCTTAACTGACAGTATTAAGCTTAAAAATAAAAACATATTCTATCACATTAACTTAAAAAGTAATCATATAATTAATAGGTGAAAAACAGAGAGAAAGATTGCTGAAGATTAAGATTAAGCCCTGCAGAAGCGAATGTTCTAACTAGAAATTGGTTTAATTAATAGCACATTTTACATAATGATTACAGTGTAATTGCGCTGACTAGCAGAGTGTCATTAAATATATCCATGCTCCTTTACAACACCCTAAGGCTAAAAATAATGAGTTACATTGAAAATCACTGTGCAACAGGTTCATAAATAACATTTAAGCCTATACAAGGCGAATACTTATAAATAATAAATATTTGCCTTTTGTAATTGAAGAAAAAATGACAGCCTTCTTTTTCTACTACCTTGTAGATTGCCATGCTATAATGCTGAAAAGATTTTTCCCCTTGCTTTCTCTAGAAGGTGTTGAATAATTTATTCAAATGCTAATATTCCACGTAGTCTGACTTTGAGGAACAAATATTCCTACATAAAGAATAAATGCCAAGATGCTTATTACCTCTCTTGCTTTACTCTACACCATGTATCCCCCCAAAACCACCACAGTCTATTACACCTGTCAAATGAAGTTAGTGGCCAAATTTTCTTGCAAAGAAGAGCATTTTTCTTTATTTAAAAATCACCTCTTCTCCCCAAATGTCCACCACACTCAGGGTTGCTGCTGAGTGGCAGCTGTGAGCATCCATAACATCTGATAACAGTGGCTGTGGTTCCTTATTTGTGTAGTTTGCCCGGGCACCACCTTCACCTCCTCAGCTCCAAAATAGAGTCACATCCCTCCAGTGCCCAAGAGAAAGCAGGAAGCAGAGCTCCTCCTCAAGGCATCCTCAGGAGGGTCTCTGAAAGCCCCCCAGAACTGGACTTCTGGCAGCAGCTCTCCAAAGATGGCGGGGGAAAGGGTGTCTCCAGGCACAAGGAGAATATGATTTTGTGGGGGATGATCCTACCAAGAAGGTCGACAGAGGTATTCACAGCTCTCTAGGAAAGCACACAAGGAGAAAATGCCTCCTTCTCCAGTACATGTCAAGTAGGTCAGGAATCCTTCTTCCTGAAAACTCAAGACCCCACCACAGGGAGCCCTGCAAGGAGGCCACTATCAGCTCCTGCGTTCATGCTGAGGACAGCAGCTCCTTCTGTGGGGAAGCAGTGTAGCTTAGTGGTGAAGAAAATGGCTCTTGCATTAGCCAGAACTCATTAAAAATGCTGGGTTCACGACTTATTAGCTGTGTGACATTGGGTAAGTCACTTAACTCTCTGAGCCTCAATCCCCTAATCGGAAAAGTGGGGTGACAATAGTCTCAGCCCCCTAAAATTGTTGTGAGGATTAAATGAAAACAGTTTTTAAGTTTGTAAACTCTTAGCATAGTGCCTCCCAGCTAGTAATAGGTGAATATGTTATTTATCTTATAATTAGGAAGTTTTTTCTCATATTCAGCTAAAATCCATCTGCTTTTCACTTTCCTCTGTGGACTGGATCCAGTTCCCTTGGAGCAAAGAAGGACCGGGCTTCCTATACTCAAGCCTGCACACCTGCAGATCCAAAGCAGGCAGAGGGCCCCTTTCACACTAGCAGTCACGCCACTCCTCCAATTAAAGCCCACCATGATGTCCCATGGGCCTTGGGGAGCCTTTTCCTGCACAGGCTGGCTCCTGCCGCCTCTTCACACTCATCTCATGTCACTCGAACCCTCATGCTCTGTGTTCCAGGGGTCCCCAGCCTCTTTCTGTTCTTCAAAGAGGCCACATTCCCTCTGGCCCCAGGGTCTTTGCAAATGCTTTTGCCTGGAACTTTCTTCTTACCTATTTTTTCTACTTGGCTCTTCAGACATCAGCTCATACAAAGCCTCCTCAGGGAAGCCTTAAAATAACTCCAAACTAGATCTAATTTCTAACTCCCAGGCTCCCTCTCCTGCGCCTTTCCAGGTTTTATCAGCACTTGAAATAGAGTATTTGTGGGATTATTTAAGAAATGTTAAATAAACTACATTCTATGAAGGCAGGGACCATGGATGTTTGCGGCTCAAAGGGGCTTGCCCAGTACCTGGCATTTGGCCCTCTGCAAACATTTGGAATGAAGGAAGGAAGGTATCCACCCATTGCCACCTGAAAGTCCTCCACGTATTTGAAGATAATATTTATGCTTCTCTTCTTCATGGTTTAATTGTTGCAAGATTAATGATCTCAGTGCCTTGCCTGCTCTTCATTGTGTTGTTTCAGATCTTCAGCAGCTCGGTGCTCATGTACTGTGCTGCTGAGTATAGTGAGATGATTGCTTCTTGTGATCTTTAGACACTGCGCTTGTCCCGGCGCACCCAGAGGCTGCATTCGATCTATATATGTCTGTCACACGCACACACGCACACAGTTCTTTTTTTGCTTTGAAATAATGCAGATTTATTAAAGAAAATTTGGAAAATACAGAATAGAAAAGTATAAAGAAAACAATTCTTAGATACTGCATGCAAAGAAAGAAACTCTTAACAATTTGCAATAATTCCTGTCGTTTGAGGAAATGTAATGTAATGGAAATGGATCTACACACACATGATTTACACACACACAGCCTACTTTTTCACCAATACTAAATCATAAAAATATTTCTATATTTTTAGAGAACCTTTACAAATATAATTTTAACTGGCGCTATATCAGTTAGAAATGTTTTCTGCTCTGCTACTACTGACAGTAAGGGTTGGGAGGCTTAAATGATAGAAGGTTATTTCTCTCACATAATAAGCAGTCTGAAGATAGGCAGTTGGTGACATTGTTTCAGTTTTTTCCTCATGGTTGCATTATAACTGCTATAGCTCCTACCATCACATTTTTGTGCAAGACAGGAAGATGAGATATGCTACTTCCATCCTTTCCATTTATGAGGAAAAGCCAAAGCCTTCTTAGTGTCCCCAGGAGAACTCCACTTATGAATTCTTGACTTAGACACTGCCTCTGACTAGACCAGCACTAGGTACAAAAGCATTTAGAAGTATTTAGTTTTTCCAGCCTATAGGGTTGAGGCAAGCAAGAGAAATTGGGTACATTTCCCACATCCTATCTGGTTAATCCCATTCCATAAGATTCTTCATTCTTTAAATAAAATCATGGGAACTTTCTTAAGGACTCTTTCCTCCTTTTGCATCCTGCTTATGACAGTCAACCAGATAAACAAGTAGTGATTCTCAATCAAGAAGTTTATAAAGATGTTTTTGCTTAGCACAGGATTTTATGGGGGTGCTATTTGCCTTTGGTGGGCAGGGGCTAAGGCCAGTGAACACCCCCCAGTGCACAGGAAGGCTGCATGATGAAAACCTGCCCAGCTCCAAATGCCAGGAGGGTCCTTACTGACTTCCAGTCAGTGGCAGTCATGGAAATTACTTCCCCAGAAAGAGAGAAGGAAGGAAGGAAAGAAGGAAGGAAAGAAGGAAGGGAGGAGGGGAGGAGGAGAGGAAGGGAGGAGGGGAGGGTGGAATAAAGGAACATTGTGCCATTATGAAACATTACAAACGACAGAAGATAGAGAATACTTCTCTGCGATGGGGTGCAACCCCACACATACTGCTTTCTTCTGCCTAATTCACAATTCATATCATGTCAGTAGAGACACATCAGATTATTTAAACTGACCTAGAGAAGTATCTAAGCAAGGAGTGAGAGTAGATCTTTGCTCTTTCTGGCTTTCAAAGGGCTTCTCCTGGGACTCTGGAGCCAGATATTGTTTGCAATTTGTTCTTCCCTGGAGGAGATTAGGAAAAATAGAAAGGCCCCAGACAGGTACCGCTTGGTGTTGAATGATGATAGGCAGAGACCAGCTTTTTCCTCTCGGCGGAGCCTGGGCCATTAGGAGAAGGGAATTTAGTGCTTGATTTGCCCATTCTCCATTCCTCATCGAGGCTTTGGTCCCAAATTGCTAAACCTCCATTCAACAGTTAAATTAAACATAACTAACTTTGTTGATATTATTTCACAGCCGAATAACTTGATATTCATACTCTGTGTGTGTTCAATAAGTACAGAGCTCAGACACATTTTTAAGTCTCAGTTGGTGATGAATTCTGCTGAGCTAAACTTGTGTTTCACAGGATTCTGCTCAGCTGAGACGGGGTATGCTATTACACTGTAAAAATAAGCTTCAAGCCATAATTTTGATGGGCCCCTCACAGCAAGGAAGCATCTCTCTTATCCTCCTCCCTCTTCCTGTAGTAACTCCCATTTGCCACTTGCACATCCTAATATAAAGGAATCCAGGGCAGACAGTAGTCCTTTCCAAGTTGTAGGCAGCTCTAAACTTAGACTCCCAGGGCCTCTGTATTTGCACCTTCTCTGCTTCTTCATGGGCTGGAGACTCTAAGCAGGTCACTTGATACCTTATCATCAGATTCCCTGTTTCACCAAACATAGAAATAAAAACCCAGCTTTCTATTTAACACATTTGCTGCAAGCTCAAGCTATACTTGGTATTGAAAACACACTGCAAACTGTCAGGTGCTACTCACTATTATTTACATTTTCACCTATAATTGGAGTCCTGAACTCTAAATATACCAGGAAGTGCCTGATACCTATTTGAATTGAATAAAAAAATCGTTATGTTTATTTATTCATCAAACATGTAGTGGGTACCTTCTATGCACCAAATCCTGTGCTAAATACTATGGGTGTAAAAAAAGACATTGCGTTCTAGTTTGAGAGATACAAAAATAAATGCTTACAATAATCCACACTGTAGAATGGAGACAACAAGGGTTTTGAGCAAGCACGTGACATTCTGCAGAGGTGGGCAAGGGTCGCTTTACAGAGGGGTGACTCGTGAGGGAAGGTGGGGCGTCCCCAAGGCTGAGGAGATCCACACTCCCAGCACTCCACTGAGAACATCATACACATTCCTTCCTTTAATTGTCAGAAG
Source organism: Smutsia gigantea (assembly GCA_032199065.1). Classification (NCBI taxonomy): domain Eukaryota; kingdom Metazoa; phylum Chordata; class Mammalia; order Pholidota; family Manidae; genus Smutsia; species Smutsia gigantea. The sequence continues at coordinate 196,727 of JAVSCE010004179.1, read as the reverse complement.
CACTGTGGAGTAGGTATTATTAGGTCTACTTTATGAGTGACAAAGCTAAGGCCTAAATAATGTACATAAGATCCCAAAGCTCGTCCAGGTGGAGCCTGCATTCCAAAGACCACAGTGTCCATGAGGAGGCTGTGTCCTCCCAGCTCCCTGCCTCCTCTGCCCACTGATCTCACAGGTCAAGGAAGAGCGTGTCAATCTTTCTGTACAACATTATCCGGAAACATCTTGGTGCCATTAATTGTGACTCCCCAGAAACTATGCAAATTACCTTTTGGATTAAAAAAAATGGATAAATATATGCTAATATCTCACTGAACCCAAAGGCAGGAAGTACAGTTGGGTCTCCCAAGGAACTGGAACAAAATATTGGAAACTCCACAAACAAGGCAGTTCCTCCCACCGCCCGCCCCAGTTCCCTCTCTCTGGCTGACCAGCTTTTCTTCCTTCCTTCTTCATGAACAAGGCAGGAGATGGCCACCCACCCCTATTACACCCAGTTTAAGCAACTCCGGAGGGCTGACTAGCGCCTCGATCCCAGGTCCAAATTCCTGGGAGAGGGAATCCAGCCCAGCGTGGGCTACCTGTCTGTGTCCTGAAGTGTGGGCTGTACATGGTGACTTCCGTCCAAAGAAGACAGTGTGGAAAGGTGCGGTGGGCAGTGGAGAAACCTGACAAATGATGCTTTAGCCAGGTGATCAAGGTCGACACCAACAATGGTGAGCTGTGTGATGGTATGTATCTTTGCCATGATGTGATAAGAATGGCACCTCTGCGTTCATCCTCCCCAAAACCCATAACTCCTGTCTAATCATGAGAAAAACAGACAAATACAAAATGAAGGACATTCTATGTAATAATCCCTTAGTCCTGGCCTGGCAACTGTGGGACTTAGACCCGATCTGTGTTTTTGCCCTTTAGGGGACCTATCCTGGCTTCTCTAAGGACACTCTTATAAAATCTTTCAAAGGACAAGAGTCTCTTGTGATGATTAACCTTTGGAATGAGCACTAAAAATAATTTTGCATTCACATTAATAGTTCGGGTTTTAAGGAGAAGACAGATGGGTGTGGCTCCTTTGAGCGTTTTCTTTTCCAAAGCAGTGGAGAGGGACAGAAGGAGTTTCTGGCCACTGAGCTGGGATTTAGACATTTTAACTCTTTTCCACCCCCTTTGTTCTCCCTTCTACTGTTCCCGTTCAAAGTCATTTTATCTTAGGAACAGAATATTAGCTGAAGTACTAATTCCTCCCAGGAAAATGCCATTAATTCATCAGGGCTCTTCATTCTTTTTAAAAACTGTCCTCGAACATCTTTTGTTTTAATAAATGACCAAATTCTGTGCTGTGGTTTGCAGAGTCCTAATGAACTTGGGAATTTAAAATCCTCCCCATGGTTTATTTTCAGCCCTGTCACATAGAAAACCATACTGCTCCCCACAGTCATGCCAGAATTTTCTCACTGAAGGGACCAAGCTAAGTCCTTGTGACACTGGACATCACTACACCATCGTGTGAGCTTTGGTGCCCTGAAACCAGAAGCATCCCTCTCTGCCACCTGCCCACCTGCCCGAGAGGATATTATGCATCCCCTCTCCACCATGGACACCACAACCATGTCATTCGGAAACTCAGATCTGAACAATTCCATGCTCAGTCCACTGAGACTTTTCCCCATGCCCTGTGCTCTAGCATTCACCCTTGCTCTTTAAGCACCCACGTCAGTGTCTCACTATGAGCTTCTATTAGGTAATGATTTAATGGTCTCCAGGTCACCCCCGGAGCTAGCACCATGCCTGTGCAGAGTATACACAAGCCCGCTTACTAAACAGAAGGGCAAAGATACAGGGGCCCTCCATATACCCCATCTGAGCCAAAGTCACTGCGCCTAGGATGGCGCTTGATGCATAGACAGGGAGAAAGCGGGGATTAAAAAGAATGTCTCCCCTGTATGCTCACTCTGACTGGGCGATGATATAATTTCCAGTCTCACGTCTCTATTTCAGACCACATATGGCAGTAATATTGGCTCTTCCCCACCTCAGCCTAACCATGACTAAACAGGTTGATGAATGTCATGCATCTTATCATCATACATGCATATTTTTAAATATAATTCACTTTTGATCTGCACCCTTGTGCAGTGGCGAATGAAAACAGTTAAGATTTCTTCCACTGTCTGCCTTTAAATGTATTAAACAGCCCTGCTGTCAATAGATTATATTCTTGTACAATGATAATAGCCCCCAAAACTAAGAGGCCTTGTCAGGAATTGCAGTTGTCACAGTTTGATGGGAATGATTTTACTTGGGGTTCGTCGGCTGCACGATCCTCTCATAATCTGGATATACATCACAGCATGACATGTAAATTTCCTGCTACTCTGCTTTCATTTCCAGAGGCAGCAATCAAATGAAAACCACTCAACCTCACCCAAATGTATAAATAATTTTCATTCAAACATATTAACAGTCAAAATATGAGAATTTATCACAGAGTGCTAGGCCTTTTAAGAAGCAATAAAGACTTTACTTTTTAAGCATATTTCTCCTTAGAAAAGTAATATGAATAGTAACTCGCAATTTAAAAATCGCATTTGAAAGTCCACGTTAGAAACCTGCAAACTTAAGGAATGTAGGCGCTTTGCCATGGGTTTGATGCTTGCGGGAAAAGGGATGAGGGAAATGTTGTGTAATAGAATTGCATGTGGATTAATAACCACCTCCATGAAAATACCAATGTCTAAAAGTGCTGATTTATTTCTTCACTAAATGTACCTTTTGTGCTGCACAATCAATAGGAGATTACTTTCCGTAAACACCTGATTCTTCAGCGATTTGGATATCTAACAAATGACACATTTTTTCTGATAAACATCAGATTTTAATTGAAAGCAATCTCCTTGGGGAAAAAAAAAGACAACCCGTGGACTTGCAGCTGTGGACATAGTCCACTCTGCCCCACTGCAGGCTGAGTTCCAGCCACACTGTCAGGGAACAGGGAAGGGAGAGACATATTCACAACTGAATGAGAAAAATATTTGTCTCAGTGCTCAGTCTGAAGCCAAATGAGATCAGGGTGCTGGCTCACCCCTGGCCTGGCTCAAGGTGAGTGTGGGGATGGCGCGGCACGTGAGGGAGAGGAGGAGAGCGGCGGCGTGCTCACCCCCGGAGCCGGGACTCGCCAAGCTTGCCTGCAAAGCTCCCCTGGGAAGGCCTTGACGGCTAAGCCTTCGGACGGGGACTTGGTGCCTGGCCAGAGGTAGGTGCTACCAGACATCATAGGACCAATGAGGTACCATGTTGACAAGAGTTTATTGGATATGGAACAAAACCCCCAAAAGGAGCATAATACTCTGACATATTTAATTCAATAATCAATCCACTCATATTTCCAAAAGGAACCCTCCTTATTTTAGAGAGGACAGCCCTTCATCTTTGGATAAAAGCCTCATTTAAAGGTTTCTATCATCCTCAAGGGCAGTTAAAAAGCAGAGGGAGTGCGGAACTGTCCATGGGAAAGTGGAGTACAGAATGGAGGGCCATCCACCTTTACCATTGATGCCATGCCTACACCTAAAATTTTTGCTGCCTTTCTTTAAATTTTTATCCCCTTTTCTTCTCCCCCCGCTCCCCTTCACCGTGTGCAAAAACTGCTAAGATGGCAGTTTTTCCCATTTCCCCAGTAAGTGTGTCTGCAGAAGTATCATAACCCGGGGTACAGCAAGCTCAGCCATTTGAAATAAAACTTTGCAGTACTAATGTTTTTGTAACTGCTTTCATATTGTAATGATATTTTTCCAAGCACTGGTTTTATTTGATCTTAAATACCTTTTTGGGAAAGTCCAGTGAGCTGACTCTAATAAAATCATGCTATTGAAAAAAGGTTTAAGTAGAATGTTCAGAATAAATTACAAAACTGCATGCAAGAATACCAGCTAGTGCTGCAATAAAAAGCTGAAAATGAGTATTCTTGCAATATATTTTAAAGAACTAGTATACTTTTTTTTGTCCATTTTTTTTCATTGAATGTTTCATAACAGAATGCCTCCATGTCGTGAAAGGAGAGGAATGCATACCAAATGAACAAACTGTGGGAAAAATTGCATTTAAGGGGGAAAAAAAAACCTTGACTTTTTGGGGGAGTATAGAATATATTTCATTTCATTTTCAATAACTGTTGGAAGATAATAGGAAATGTAATTTCTTTCCATTTGCTGCGCCGAAATACTTAAATTACATCATACTTACCCTGTCATATTTTTCCCCCAACATATTCAGCATTCTTTAATGGATTTTGCATTCCTTAGGTGTGCATTAGGAATGAATCTGCTTTAAAAGACAGAAACATCCAGCCAGTAGGGATCTCAGCAAAACTCCTGGATGGCCTGAGTGGAAGACGCAGGCAATTAAATGTCTATCTGACTTTCTTACTGTGAAGTGGAAGTAAGGAGCTCATCAGAGGTGGAGGTGAGTGTATCCTCCTCCTTACTGCTGAAATCAAGGTACTAAAGAAATCATGAGCCCCTTCTTAGCCCTTCCACATCCTAGGACAGTCACAAAACTTGGACCCTGGAAGAGCGAAGGGCTGTGGATGGTAAATTTCCCCAGCGGCACCACCACACTTGCCATCTGAGCACGTTCTGGCTTTGAGGCAAGCCCTGAGCTTCAGATTCTATAAAGCACAATATCTGTGTAAGTCAAATGAACTTATAAATCCAAATTTAGTTCTCTCAACTCCACATGAAACAAAAACAATCATTCCCATCCCATGGAGAGCAACTGGGAAAAGAAAAGGTGGCCACAGCATGAAGGACAAAATCTAGACTGTGAGACACTGTTGATTGCCTACCCAGCCTTCTTTCTCCCTGACCATCTGTGCTCCTAACAGAACCATTTCTCCTACACACAGCCAGGTATCCCAGGAGAATCTGAGCCCCCTGCTTCTCAGATGCAGACTGACTGGTCATGGCGACCATTGTTGAACTCGAGAAAGGGACTCTGACCAGTGAAGTGGGGGAGGAAGTCTGGTGGGGCTCCTTCAGAGAAGAGTTTCCTTGCCAACCAAAGAAGCAGTCTCTCTTCCTCCCTCCTCTGGTGATCTTGGTGTCTGCCTGTGACTCCTGAGAGCGCAGCGGCCACTGTGCTGGCTGAGCTACTGCCACCGTGGCAGAGACAATGCTGTGTCTGTTCCCCAAGGCTGCTGCGACAAAGTACCACAAACTGAGTGCCTTAAAACAGCAAAAATTTATTATCCCACAGTTCTGGAGGCTAGAAGTCCAAAACCAAGGTGTCAGCAGGGCCATGCTCCCTCTGATGGCTTTAGGGAATACTTCCTTGACTCCTCTAGGGCCGTCCAGTAGTCCTCGGTGTCTCCTGGCTTGTAGATGAATCGCTGCCATCACATGGCTGTCTCCTCCCATGTGCCTTCACACTGTCTTCCCTCTGTGCATGGCTGTATGTGTGTCCAAATATCCCGTTGGCATAAGAACGTCAGCCATCTGGGATGACAGCCTACTCTAAGATCTCATTTTAACTTGATTATCTCTGTAAAGACTATTCACAAATAAAGTCACATTCTGAGATACTAGGGGAAAGGACTTTAAAATATCTTCTGGGTCAGACACAATTCAACTCATAAATTGCTCAAATGAGGGCAGATAACAAGATGGAATAGCACTTGATGACATCATTGAGTCTTTGAATTAACCAGCCCTGAAACCTATCCTATCTTGGGACTTGCCAAAATGTGAGAGGTACTAATATGTGGTACTAACCTCAAGAGGTTCTCAGTACGTGAGAACCCGATTCTGCATTGTTCAAGTCATTCTGTATTGAGGTGTGCTACTATAGCTGAATTCACCTGCACTGCTACAACAGATGTTGGATAAAGACAGACCTGATACCACCATTTAATAGCTGTGTGTCCTGGGGAAAAATTACACTCTCTGAATATACTTTCTGTATCTCTAAATGGGACCAAATGCTATCTCAGAGTTTGCCACAAGGATTAATGAGATAATGCATGTCAACAGCATTATACAGAAAAGTAGATTGCTCAGTAGATTGCTGTTATGCTCTTTTTAAAAACTACCCATGTGACTCTGGAAGTATAAAAACAATACCATATAATCTAGTTTTAAAGGGACTAATGAGAACCAATAGTTCTTGACAGTTGTTACATTTCAAAATAAATCATTTTGCCTATGTTCTTCACTTAGGCATTCTGTACCTGTCCAAGCCTTTTGGGGCCTTTATAACAGCTGACATCTATGAGAGGCAGTTGACCTTAATGGTGAAAAACATAGGCTCTCAAGTCAGACAACCTGGATTCAAATCTTGGCTACTTTCTAGGTGTTACCCTTGAGCAAGTTATTTAACCTTTCTGTACCTTAGTTTCATCATCTCTAAAAAGGGGGAATGAAGATGATGAAAATAATTTCCCACATTATTCTTAAAAAGAATCAAAAGACCTAAGGTAGTGACTACAAAAGGAGGCATGTGGGAGGCAAGTTAAACAATGACTCTTTCTTCCTTTCCATGTCTATCACTGTCTGTAATCATCTTGGTGGCTACACCAGGGTTTTCCGACTTCACGGTGTGTATAAGAGGCACCTGTGATGCTTGTTACACATATAGGTTCCACGCACTACCCCCTCCCCACCCATCCAGAGATTCAGATCCAGTAGGTCTGAAATGCACTTTTAACAAACACACCAGGTAAAATGGATGCATATGGCCCCTTATTACACCTTCACAAACTGTCCCCTTTTTCTGATTGGATGTCAGGAAACTTAGAAGTAGTTACTCATCTTGCAGATAATGTCCTTCTCTTATTCTTCCAACCAGTCCGAAAGCTTCTGGAAGGCAGAGGCATCATTGTCTCTCTATCCTTTCCCCCACCTCATGTCTAGCACAGTACCTTGCTCACATAACTCAAAAGTGTTTATTAAATCAACTTAAAGTAATCTCAGGTGTTACAGAAACAGAACTGGCCAGGGAGAGATAGGGGGCTGAAGATCGAGGCAGAAGGAAAACAGGCTCTGCTGACTGCTCGGTGATTGCAAGAGACTGTGTAGGGCCGGCTGCTCAGCACCAGTGTTTGTTCTGCCAGCCCCACAAAAAGAGTCACCAGGAAGCTCTGGGAGTCCAGGCTGGCTTTACTTTTCAGATTTCTATCACCTGGGCCATAGCCCCCCAAGCCCAGAACAAACCTTTGGGCCAGGTGCAGGAGGACAAAGGGGCAAAAATGCCAAATCAGAAGTTGAATTTGGACTTCTTATTGTTACTGGGTCACTCAGCAAACTAAGTTCAGCTCTTTTAGGGGAAGGTTCAACAAAGAACATTTACAGGGTTGTTTTGTAAACTAATTAATGTTAATGCATACAGCAATATATAGCTACTATTTACTGAGTAACTATATGGGCCAGGTGCTTTCATGAATCTATCATTAAATTCTCACGAATTCACTAATACTCATTGAGCATCTATTATGTGCCGAGTTATCAAATAAAAGCCAATATGATATATCAATATAACTAAACATATATGACTTATAGGGAAATTTTCCTAGAGAGCCTGGGAGGCTGATAAGTCTAAAGCATTGGTACAGTGTCTGACACATAGCAATCACTTAATTAATGTAAGCTGTTATTGTTGCTAATTATAAAGCATACATACTGTCATTAACAGTGGTGCTTTCTGGATGGCTTCTTTCTGGAAACATTTTGGATGAATATTTCTTCCTTTTGCTTATTTGTATTTACTAAATGTTCTACAATAGGTATGTGATCCTACTGTAATGAAAAATAAAAGTTACTTTAGAAGTTAATACAAAATTTCCCTTCTGAATCCTCAAATGAAAACCACAGTCTTTGACAGCACCACCTAGTGGCTCCAACAGGGCAACTGAAAAAGATTCTTTTTTTTACCCCCACTCACCTCCTCCCAACACATTCTCAGAGACACTACTTCAAGTAAGATCCCTAGAAGCTGTGATTATAATTTGTTCCAACATTCACATACTATCCTACAGAATGTTTGGCCAATGACTGGCATGCTTAACTTCTGTGCCCTTACTGGTCTTTAGAACTCACTCATTTTTTCATGATGGGATGATTTTATTTCTTATGGGACTTCTATTTTGACAACTTTTTCTCACAGATACACAGCTCAGGAATCCAGTGAGACCTCTAACAGAAACACACAAAATGTAAGTCATCTATTTTAGAAATATCCTTCCATCTAGAAGTATAATGATTACTAGGCAAAGATAAGTTTAATAGTACAAAAAGCTTTTTCGAGGACCTACTAAGTGCCAGGCATCATGTAAGATGCTGCAACGAAAAGCTGAATACAACCTGCTCCTTGTCCTCAGAGAGCTGTTACAGGAGACTGACATTCAATGCAATACACTGTGACACAGCAACTCATGCATGTACTGATTCATTCATTCAACAAGTTTTTATTGAGCACATACTGTCCAACAGGCACTGTTCTAGTACTGGGGGTACAGAAATGAATGAGATAAATAAAGTCCCTGCCTCTTGAGCCTTCTAGCTAATGGGGGAGAGATAATAAACAGATGGATATAAGATATAGTTGTGATAATAAGTGCTACAAAAAATAATAAAGTGGGTTAAAGGGACTAGAGAGTACCAGGGTTGCTGCTGAAACAGGATAGTGAACAAAAGCCTTTCTGGTCAGGAAACATTTGAGAAGAGCCCAGGAGGTGGGAAGGGAGAAACCCACTCAGATACTGGGGAGATGAGTATGCCGTGCAAAGGCGCTGAGGCGCGAGTGTGCTCCGTGCATCGATAGAGTAGCAAGAAGGTCACAGAGTGAGCTAGGGAGAGAACAGAAGGCGCTGGATTTCGATCCGATTCTGTAGGACTGTGCTGGCCATGGTAAAGACCTTTGATTTGATTCGAGGGTTAATCGGAAGCCATTGGCAGGTTTTGAGTAGAAGAGTGACATGCTCGGACTTACATTTTAAAATATCATTTAGCTGCTGAGTAGATATTAGACTACAGAAGGACAAGAGTAGAAACAAAGTAACCATACAATAATCAAGTGAACAAGTGTCTGTGAAGCAACTGAACATACAGATAAGCTGTAAAGTAGAAGAGAAGAGGTAGTGTGCAACTATACCTGGGAGTGATAGAGAAAGGCTCCTCATGTAGGTGAGGCCTAAGCAGGGATTTGTTTTTTTCAGGTTTGAATTTTTTGGCAAGGAGTGTTCTTCCATTAGGAAATCCATAATATCAGTATCTCTCTTTTGTGATGTTAGCATCTTAATAAATGCCCAAATCCATCCATTCATTAGTGGTCGCACAATGGTGATATTCTCCTTCTGTCTTTTCATTTATATTTATTAGCTGGAATACATTTATAAAAAGAACCTTTCCTTCATCTTCTATTCAGTTACCCAGTTGTATAATTCACATAGAAAAGGCAAGATAAATGCTTGCTTTTTTTCCCCTTTATTTTCAGTTTTCAGAACGAGTTGGTTGCGTAGACTCTTTCTGTGGTGACCAGTTGCTTCCTTTCTCCCACTTTTTCTTTCTTTCCCCTACCTTCCTCTCTGGTCCTCTTTCTCTCTCTCTCCCTTCTCTCTTTTCCTTTCTTTCTCCATCCCTTCCTCCCTCTCTTTCTTTCCCTCATTCTCTTCTTATTTCTCTGTTCTTTCTCTTATTATCATTATGAACTTGTAATTTTCAAGCATATCTAAGGTGTTTTAATCAATTGCAATTATTACCCATACAGATGCTTTAGTTGTCCTCTCTGTAGTCTGGAGCCTCTTCAATGCGGCTCCTGAGCCAGTATGATGGAACTGGGGTAGATTTTGATGGCTTCACTACCCAATACAAGTTGTGACAAGTCAAACATGTACCCTCCATGTTCCTAACTTGGAATCAACCATTTCTCTAAAAAACCCTGGTTCCTTTTAGTGGGACTTAGTATTTCAGCACCACAGTCTGAGCATTAGGGGTGAATCATTGTTTCTGTGTTGGTCATTATTTCCAGGCCTTTTCAGTGGACAGAGTTTGAAGGTTTATTTTAAAACACAATTTATTACGATTTCACATTGAGAATTCCAATTTAAACTATGAGACTTTTTTAATCCTTTTCCCCACACTAACAGTCTCAATTTTCAGTAACTCCAGAAATAATGGAATTACAGTAACTCTTAATTACTAAGTTGTTTTATTCCCCCAAAATACACACAACAATCTCATAATTAACAATACCAGCAGTATCAATGACAAAATGATTGCCATGAAAGGTTTATGGTTCTTTTTGCAGCTCTGTTTGTCTTAAAGGTGTCCCATGCTAGGGCTGTTACAGGCAAGTCACTGATATTTAAAGTCAATGGGAATTGTTCATGTCATGCGGCTTTAGAGTTTACAGTGGAAGCAAACATTTAAGACATCATCAGAAGGCAGCAAGTGTTACAAAACATGTAGAGGATGCAGAGTGAGGTTCCCTGGTCTAGAGGCTTAGCTATGCCCACCCTGAAGAAGTGACGCTTAAGCAGAGATCTCAAGGCTGGTTTGGAATCAGCTCAGCAGAGTGTGGGGGCAGGTGGGAAGGGAGCGTTCCGGACAAAGAGAAGAGTTCCCTAACCTGTGGCTGATAAAACACTCTTCAAATAAAATGCCAGGAAACAACTGTCGTGTCTTAGAATTTTCTTTTTAATTATGTTCCCCCCAAATCAAAAGATCACCAACCAAGTGATCTCCTCTTTGGGAGTGGTTTTCAAGCCAGAAGTCACAAAGCAACCATTGCACTAAGCCATAGACATGTTTTCTTTGGAATCCCAAACTCTATTGCTTCATTTAATCATCATTTTATTTATCATGCTTAACTTCAGTTTCTAAAAGTGAAGGCCTCAGAGCATAAGGACTTGCCCCTATTAGGAGTATTTGAAAAGAAGGACTTCAGAGGGTGAAGGGCATTTCCCGGGAGACTCCAGGGAGGATGGCGACTGCAGAAGGCCCAGCAATAATGATACTGACACTGAGACCTGTTCTGTGGTAGCCCCATATTAGAGGCTTACCATACACCAACTCTAATCCTTGAAAGAACTTTCTAATTTAGGTGATGTTACCCCATTTTAAATCTAAGAATCTAAGAACCAGAGTGGTATGAGGCAATGTTTAAAGCTACACAGCAGCTTTGTGGGAGGGCAAGATTCAAATTCAGGTCTGCCTAATTCCAAAACCAACGTTCTATCCACTTACCTTACTGAAATTTCCTTATTTTACTCTCTAGAGACATGGTTTATTTGAATATATAAACCGTGGTTTATAGAATAAATTATGTTAGCCTAGAATTATCTGTGTGCAAAGTGTACTCATAACCATTAACATTTGGGTAAGACCTTGTAACTTACAACAATACCCTTTCTAGCTTATTGCTTCTCCTTATTCCCATTTCACAGAGGAGGAGACTCAGACTCACCAAGTCACGGTGCCCAGCCAGTAAGTGGCAGAACTGGAGTTCAGTCCCAAAGCTTCTGATTCCAAATCCCAAGTTGTTCCCACTCTTGGTCATCCCGGCTCTGCTCATCAGTATCAGAATGAGGGCAGAAATGAAGACTTGACATGGAAACACAGTAAGGAAAAAAAAGCTTGAAATTACACCTCCTCTCCCAAATTATGATGCCACTTATCAACAGAATGTCACTATTTATAAAACTGTTTCAAAAATAATAAAAACCAAAGTCTACTT